>PVKA01009980.1:0-66127 GCA_004027165.1 Ctenomys sociabilis
GAAAAAATCAGGATGTGTGTGTATAGACAGTACAGTTGGGATAGATAACGCTGTGCTTCTACATAATTCTATGAGAGGCAAGATCTGCACTAATGGTGGTTGGACAGGATATTATGTCGGCTTTTAGTGCTATGGTCATCCACTAGGTAAATAATTATTGAATTTTTGATATAATTTCAGCTATAAAAAAACCTGTAAAAATAAATATCATGTATGCACCTTGTACAATACCAAAACGTTATGAAAACAGTTTGCTATGTATTAATTCATCGACTCTGTATGGTTAAGGTGTTTTGAAACTGTCTGATTGACATTTGTATTTTAATAAAATAAAAATAAATGGAAAAAAAACAATTTTATTTTACCTTTACTCTTGATTGTGACTTTATTTGACCAAATAGCTTAATGTATTTAAATAATTTCTATTTATAATATTGTCTTCCATTTTGTGCTGAAAATATCTACAGTAATTTTGATTCATGATTCTTCACATGTGACATTTTTGCTTCATTTCTGAGAGCCCTTCTAGGACTCCCTCTCCCTTCTTTTTTATTAATAATTGTATTGAGAAACAAATAGCAATGAGAAAATTTCGACACTGATTTGCAGGATCGTTTCAATAATTAACACATTGCAAACAAGATACAGACATGATATCCTGTTCACAAACACTCTTAGAACAAATCTTTCTGTTCATTGAATTAAGAGAATGTAGCTGTATATCTATCCTAACTCTTTTGAATATACAGATACAAAATATTCATTCATTTGTATCCCCATTTTTTGTTTAGTTTTGTCAGAGAAGGGTATTCCATTGTCATTTAAATATTGTAGGTGTGTGAATTTAGTAAAATATTCCAATATAGTCCAGTTATCCATAATAGCCTTTCAAAGTCAGTGAAGACTCAGGACATAAGAGAACCTGCACTGTAACATCATGTAACTCAGTTATGTCCCAAATTTTCTCATCAAAGAGATTATGGGGCCACAAAAGAAAGTGATCAATGATGTAGAGTGTGCCTAAGAAGAGTCATATGGAGACAAAACATTCTCTCAGGCTTTCACAAAGAGCAAATTGGTCAAGCAATGACCATGACTCATCCACATGGTTGACACTGACAAAGCATCTAAAAACTGCAGCACAGGGTTTCAGAATAAATCCTGAGGGGACTTAACTGATCTTATCAGATACAAACATTATATTTCTTGTTATATAGGTCTTACTTTATCTTGGTCTTATCCATCCAGCAGAAAAGTGTAAATAAAGTATAAAAAGTAAACCCATATTAATATACTTAGCTGTAAAAGACTCAAATCAGCAACTTCTGACATGCCAGTCTTAGGGAAAATCCTTCTGCCTCCTTGACATTCTAAAATTTCATGACGATGTCCCTTACCTGGCTTTTACAATGATAATATGTCTTCATTGGTTTGCATCTTGCATATTAAGTTGCCCCTAGTTATTTATCCTTAATGTCTAGAATTTCACCTTTTGTAATTACATTTTTCATGCCACTTCTTTCATTGGGAATTTATTTTGGGGAAGCTGTTTTGAAAGAACATAATGGAAATACATTTACAATTCAATACCAAAATTCTACTAATGTCCTGTTTATAAATTAACCTTCATCATATTGCCAGGCACTATGCTAGACAGAAGGGACCCAAAGATGTATATATTCATTCATTGACCTTTTTTTTTTTTTTTAACAAATGAGAGATAAACATGTAATCTGATAACAACACTGCAATGTGGTAAGTGGTGGCAAGATGTGAATAGGAAGATGATAGGCACAGAAAAGGACTCCTCAAGAAAATCTCAAGTAGTTGTCTCAGAAAACATGACCACTGAGCTAAACGTAGCGGCAAAAGAGTCTGTCAAGTGAAGATGCTCCACACAAACAGTGAAACACTTGTTCTTTTGTCTGTTCATTTACTTATTCACTAAGTGTTTATTGAATAGTATTTGTATGCTGGACTCAACTATAGATAAAGGAATCAATAATTTCTAACATGGTCAAAGACATGGAATCACAAAGTAGCTTATCTTTTATTTTGCAGCACCCAGGATCTCCTTTGTGCTGTTGGGCTCTTTCAGGAGTGACACCTCCAGTTCACACACATCCTGGTGTCCCATCTGTGTGTGTGTTACTGAAAGTGTTTCAGAATATTATTGGACTATAAGAAATGGTAGATCTGGGGTCGAAGAGATGGCTCAGTGGAATAAGTGCTTCCCTGGCAAGCACAAGGGCCTGAGTTCAATCCCAGGTTCCACAAAAAAAAAAAAAAAAAAAAAAAAAAAAAAAAAAAAGAAAGAAAGAGAAAAAGAAATGGCAGGTGTAAGGCAGGAGAGAATTCTAGGAAGAAGAATCAGGCGCAACGTGATTTATAAGGCACTGTCAGCAATCAGAATATCATCTTTAGATGTCTGGGTACCAATCGAGTTTTCTCCTGCTTTCATTTTATTTTACAATATGATCAGTTTGTTATAGTATAGCTCCAACATGGTTGCCAAAGCTTTTCATGTTTGGAAGATGATTGCATTATGGGCACTGTAGCTGACATGCTACTAGGGGGCAGGGTCTAGTGTGAAGGGGCAGATCACTGTGACTGTGGCTCGGAAGGGTTTGTGCCCCTTCCCAGACCTTCCCCTTCTCTCCTGCCTGTCTGTCATGCCATGAGTAGCTTTCTCCACCATGCCCTCTGGAATGTCTTTGGAGCAGGCTGACCCTGGTCTGAAATGAGTTAGTAAGAGCTGCTCTTCTTTGCAATTGCAACTGTGGGGTATTTTGTTCCAGCAAGGAAGAGAGTAACTAAGACACATTTTATATGTATTAATTATGGCACATTTAATATGTATTATTAATTGTTTAATTTATCAACTAGATGTCATTTTTAGGTAGAAAGTTATAGATTATTTTTGTCCCTAACCAGGGAGGGGGGAGAAAGAGAGATAGCTCAGTGGAATAAGTGCTTGCCTGGAAAGATCAATCCCTGGTATCAGCAAAAAAAAAAAAAATAAACAACAAAAACAAAAATTGCTGGGGAGATAGCTCAATGGTATAAGCACCTGCCTACTAAGTGCAAGGTCCCAAGTTCAACCTCTGGTACCAAAAAAAAATAAATAATAAATAATAAAATAAAATAAAAACCAAACAAACTTTTAGCCAAAAAAAAAAATCCTTCTCCAATTTTGGGGCTTGCAGGTTAGCTCAGGTGTTTAAAGCACTCCTTGGGCTAACACAGTCAGGCACAGGGGAGTATGGTTCAAATCCCAGCTCCACCGCAACACCAGACCTGCCCTGAAGGTAGCCTCAACTGGCACCCCCACAAAAAATTCCTTCTCCTAACTAAGATGATAGCAGTTGTGTTAACTTTGCTGCAGAACAGTGAGAATCATCTCCAGGTTATATACACATACATCTCTTCACTCTTTCTTTTCACTTTTATTCCCTTGTCAATTTATTCAATAAGCAAGAAATCATAAAACAATTTTCACCTTTCCCTTTACTAAATAAACCAATGGTGTGAATTATTCTGGAATTTTGTCAGTACTGAAATAAATGGTTTCTTCTTTAAAATTTTATTTATTTATTTACTTATTTATTTATTTGATATCCAGCAGGGACTCGTAGTGATCCCTCTGTCTCAGCCTCCCCAGCACTGGGGTTACAAGTGTGCACCACCACACTGGGTCTGGGTGACTGGCCAGGCGCGCTTGGGGTTTCAGGGCCCGCACGACGTGTAGTACTGAGGACAGAACCCAGTCCCTGCACTTGCCAGATGGATGCTTAGACTGCCAAGCTATCTCCCCAGCCCAGAAAATATGTTTTCTATTCCTTCCTTTGTAAAGTCATCTGTTCATGATTTGTTTTGAGGTTGGTCACTGGAAACTGTTAGGACCCACTGTATAATTTTGCATATGGTTTTCACAGAGATACATTCAGGTTAATTTGATGCCATTAATTATTCTTCTTAATGGCTGCAAAATATTCTACAATATAGATCTATCAGAGTTTAATCTGCCATTTTCCTATTGATGCATGCTATACCGTGTCCTGTTTTATATCATAATAAAAAATGCTAAAATAAACATCCCATGCATACATATTGGCTCTCTGCTTTAATTTTATGAGTTAGGTTCCTAAAGCAGAATTGCTGGGCTGAAAGGTTTGTGAATCAAATTTAATAGATTTTGTTTCTGAATTTCTTCTTCAAAGGCTATTGTATGTTCACCAGTAAATTAAAAGAAGGCTCCTTTGCCCACAGCCCTACCAGCAATATGTGATATTGCTCTATTTATTTTGTGCTGGTTAAGTGACATAAAGGATTCCACTGATACTTTACCATTCATTTATCTGGCAATTGGTTGTTAAGGGGTGTATTTATTGGTTACTGGGGTTTGCAGTTCTGTGATTTTTTTGCATGCAGTTTCTTAGCCATTTCATATAAATTTGTAAGTGGGTCTTTAAGTTAAATACTGATATTTTATTTGCTAATTATAATTCAAGTATATACAATTTTACCAATGCTTTCATAACTTTAGTGATTTAATTTAATAGCTCTTGTAACTTTTTATAGAATTATATTTTTATTTTATCTTCTAACTTCATGATGAAAGTCTTCTTGCTCATCTTGTTTTCATACATTCTCTTATGCTTTTTTCTAAGTTATTTTCTCTTCTTCTTTATACCTCCAGTTGATCAGAATTTCTTTCTTTCTTTTTTATGTATTTAGTACAGGGACTACAGGGTCTCACTACATAGATCAGACTTGTAGTGATCCTCTTGTTTTCAGCCTTCCAGAGGCTGGGATTACAGGTGTACCACCACTCCCAGCCTCATTCACCTTCTCAGCAAGCTCCGGGGGTGCCAGGGGATCAAACCCTGGTCCCTACACTCTGCCCAAGCCCCAAGCAGGCCAGGCAGTTTAATCCACTGAACTATCTGGTTTCTTTCTTTCTTTCTTTCTTTCTTTCTTTCTTTCTTTCTTTCTTTCTTTCTTTCTTTCTTTCTTTCTTTCTTTCTTTCTTTCCTTTCTTTCTCTTCTACTTTTTTTATTTATAAACTGAGACATAATTCTACTCTCTTCCTTTCAAGTATAGCCAGTGGTGTGAGCATTTTTGAAATAAAATAGTGCTGTTCTAAAAGATTACATTTTCATATGAGTTTTGGTTTCTGTTTATAGATTTCAGTGCTTTCTATCTATACATTTTCTACTTTATGTAGCATAGAACATGTATAATATACTTTAATATTTGTAAAATGAATATTCTCTTCACCAATATTGCTTGTGTTGTTGTTGGCTATTTTCAGGGCTTTTAAAACACTGATGTAAGGCACTTTAAGAGAAGTTCTGAAAATAATTTTAAACTCTAACACCAATAATTATTGTAATTGGGTTTGAAGTACTTATTTTATTAACTTGGGAGAAATTGTAATTTTCATTTATTAGGTCTTTCTCAGAACATTTCAATTTTTGAAATAGTTGTGAAGTTCCTTGAGAAGGTTGCCCCTTTTCCTGCACCATTTCTGTTCAACTTATTCATACATAGTACATGTTGCTTATTATGATTGCTAAGGGAACATTGTCACCATGTTCATTTTTTAGTGTTTATTGTTAATGTAGAGAAAATCACAGTGGTATATTTTGTAGTGCTGAAAAACACTAAACATGAGTTTTAAGTAGAAACCTGATGATAACATGGAGAAAGGACTTTAGGGAACCAAGAAAAGAGACAGAGGCCAGCTGGCACAGCTGAACTGCAAGCAGAAGGAAATACGAGCTTAAGTTAAGGTATTGTTGTCAACTTGGCAACACAAAGAATGGAAAACTTGCACTAAAAGTGGTACAGCTTAGGTGTGATCTAACTATTGGACATATGGACAGGATGAACTGTCAGATTTCGGGCTATTTCCTAAAGTAACAGATAAGGATAACAAGCAAGTTAAAAGCATAATCTTTATTCCTTGCTTAAGTCACAGCCTATATTATATAGCAGTGTTTCTCAAAGTTATGGTAGTCTTACAATCAGTCACTGGTTGATGGGTGCAATTTAATTATAGATTTCTGCATTTTGGTGCAACGAATTTAAAATAAGTAGAATAACTTCTAAAATAATTATGTTTTACATCATTTCATGGATACGCCACTGTTGCAAGCTTTACCACGAAGTGTGTGTGAGCTAATGATGAGTGCTGTGGGTAAAGCTCAAATTCGACATGTAGGAAGTTCCTATGTACGATTTTCAACGATAGCTTTTGGAGAAGCAGGAACACTGTTTGCAGATTTGTCTCGTGAGGACAGTCATCTTAAAATACACCTAGAGGAGCCAGGGAGCTGGCTCAGTAAAATAAGCGCTTCCCCGGCAAGCACAAGGGTCTGAGTTCAATCCCTGCTCCCACCAATAATAATAATAATAATAATAATAATAATAATAATAATAATAAACCTAGAAATCATAAGCAATATACTTTGATAAAAGCTATTTTGAGCATTATATTATAGATGAAAGCAATGTGTGCATCACATTGTGAGATACAATTTCAAAAGTTTGAATTTGGACAAGAGGAATTGTTTTTTTAAACTACCCCAAAGGGCTGGCCAAATACCTCAGCAGATTAAAGCACTTGCAAGCAGATTCAGGAGCCAGGGGTTCAATCCCCAGGCTTGCTATGCCAGCCCTGACCCTGGAGCATTATGAGATGGTGACTGAGACTGGGTGTGGTGGCAAGAACCTGTAATCCCAGGTCTTGAGGGGCTGTAAACAGGCAGGTCTCTACCAGTCTAATCTAGGAGTGAGACCCTGGATACCCTGTAGACCCTTCCCTAGAATACAAAAGTAAATAAATAAACAAACATAAGATAAACTAATTTCATTGGGTACTAGCATCTATTTCTTCCTTTATATGACAAATAATTAAATCAGTAAACTATAATCGATTTCTTTTTTTCTTTTTTTTTTTTTCTGTTACTGGTGTTCAGACTCAAGATCTCGCATTTGCTGGGCAGGTACTTATGCCACCATCTCCCCAATCCTGTAGTCAATTTCTGTCCCCTATAAATGAAAACAAATATTAAGAATGAAGTTAAACCCTTTGGAAGGAAGCCATTTGTGACACTACTCGGTTTTCCAAAGCAATCATGGTACTTTGTTCTCAACTTGGAAATGGATTCTATTTTTCCTTTCATTTTTAGGCTCAGACTATTGGAGACCTTGAGCCAGTCTTTGGCATATTCCATTTAGGAAGGCCAAGTGAGATCTGTAGCCTGCCTTTGCTAGGATTTTGAGTCTAGTGAAGAAGGGCTTTCAATTTGTTTAAGTGGAGAACTCGGACCTCTGTCCCTCTGTAAGCAAGTGGAGCCATGTGGAGCAGCAAATGTTGTGAGAAGTGGCCTGGCCCAAATGCACTCGTGGATACCTGGTTCACCTCTTCCCATCGTGAATGAAAAGATGGCTCACCTTGGTCACGATTTCATGCTATTAGTTATGTGGACCATTTCTGAGAACCCACTTCCCAACGCAGCGGGCCTGACACACACATGCGGCTATGGAAATTTAAAATCCACCAAAATAATTAAAATGAGAACTTAATTTAATTTCTCAGTTTTATCAGATCATTTCAAGTCCTTGCCACACATAGGTGTCAAGGACCATCGTACCTGGCAGGGCAGACAGAAAGCATTTTCGGCATTGCAGGAAGCTCTTTCACTCTGTGCTGTTGCAGGACAGTGAATCAGGAGAGGCAATGACCATCGTTTATTTTCTGTGGATGAGCGATTTGGGGTTGACTTACACACACTGATCCTTTGCCTGCGGCATGGTTTTCCTCTTCACACAGAGCTGATGTCCTTTCGCTATATTCCAAAGGTGCTTTTGTGGTCTCCACTATGCTCCAAAAGACAATCATTCTACTGCAGAATAAATAAAGAGCTCTGTGCAGGATCCCCACAATTTCATAAAAAGATAGAAGTGGGCACGTCTTCCTTCTGGCTGTTCTGTAAATGAGCTAGAAGCTGATGTCCCAAAACCCTGGAAATTCAATCCAGGTAAGAAATCGCTCCTTGCATGGACTTTTAAACACACACACACACACACACACACACACACACACACACACACACACACCCCTCTCTCAGAGTTTAATCTCTTTTTCCTAATGTATAACTGATATCCAGTATCAGCATTTTCCACTGTTTCTTTTTTGCTAGCACATTGTTTTTTTCATTTTGATGCAGTTTTATACCACTTGGAGCAATACACATCATTTGTATCTGTTTTTATTCTATGCAGTGTGGTTTTAGGCTAGATGACTTTAGTTTGTAGTCTTTTCTTTCTGTAGTGGTAAAAAAAATTATCAGATTAATGTAGCTTTAAATGACATTTTTCAAATAATGCATTTGGAAAATGGAGAAATTAAGGAAGAGTCAATTTATGTTGGTTTTTGCTAACTATGAGTGTGAGCTGTTTAGTGAGACTTTATACCAAATAGATTAAAAATAAATTTCATTAAAGGATATTTTATGTGGAGTAAAAGAAAATTGTCCAGTGATAGACTATAGTTCAATTTTCAAATAATTTTGTATTTTAAAATTCTGCTTTTTCTTGGGCTAATGTTTTTTGTTTGTTTGTTTTCAGTACTGGGGATTGAACTCAGGACCCTGTGCTTGCCAAGGAAGCACTTATTCTACTGAGCTATCTTTCTGGCTCTCTTGAGCTAATTTTTGAGCAATGCTTATACTCAAAGGTTCATTTTCTTACCATGCCTACATTCTCATTCATTGAGTTACAGTGTGCTGTTTTGGGACACTTCTGCCTCTATTACTGTTGTATGCTTTAATAGTTTTTGGAGCTGTTCATACACTTTTGGCACCAAGAAATTAAAAAAAAAACATTAATACAGTTAAAATGCAAATTTGATATACATAGACTATAAATAGAATATACACCATATGTATAATTTGAATATAGATGGTAAGATATGATACAGACACATGTTGTGAAATTACGTTAGCAATGATACATTGGACCCACTTTGAAACTGTGCACAGCATTTTGAAAACTAAAACTATTAAGTAAATAAGACTTCTGTTAAAATGTCACAGTGAGATACTATACCAAAGACATAAAAAAATCCTTCCAACATTTCAAAATTTTGGAAAATGTATTAGAATTATTTTCCTCAGAATTAATCCAGTACAGGGTGCTCATCTGTTAGACCACAGGGCACTGGGAGTGTGTTATTGGTGTGGTCAAGTTGACGATGAATAGACTTTTCAAGACAGACTGTTATTTATTTGTTTGTTTGTTTATTAGTTTGCTTTTGGTGCTATGAAATGTGTTCAGAGCCTTCCCACTGACATTTCCAGCTCATTGCCTTTTCTTTTAATTTTGAGACAGGATTTCACTAAGTCATTGAGTTGACCTGGCTGAGCACTAACTCTAGTCCTCTTGCCTCAGCCTCTCAGAGGACTGGGGTTATAAATATATATCATCAACCTTTGGCTTAATGCTTTAGTTTTGCTCTAAGGAAGTCACATCTAACGTACTATCTTAGTTACTTTTCTTGTTGCTGAGACAAAGAAAAGTAAGGAATGTTCAGCTCAAAGGAAGGGTGACATGGCAGAGAGGCAGGGAAGTGGAGAAATAGGCCAGGGCAGGGCAGGCAGGAGGCAGTGAGCAGCAGCAGCAGCAGCACTGAGCCTTCTTTTTCTTTTATTCTAGCCAGGCTACAAGTCTATCACATGGTGACAGCCACATCCAGGGTGGGCCTGCCAATTATCCGTACCTAGAATGAGGCTAAGCCAATCAGTAGACTAATTTAATCATCACATATTCCCAATCCATTTCACACACCCTAAGTCCAGCCACCTCTGGAAAGCCCTACCTGTGAGCCTGTGAGGCCTTGAGGTCACATCTAGAACCTGTTCACAATAGGCATCCAGTTTAATGGGTCAATGGCCCAGACACCACCCTTGTGCAATGGTGGCAAGGGGCTTGAGCATGAAGTCTATGACATTGTTGTTTAGAATTGAGTTGTTTCATTGAATCTGAAATGTCTCCCCAAAGGCCCATGTGTCGAGGGTTTATTTCCAGGATGTGGTGCTGCTGGCAGATGTCAATCCTTTAAGATGCAGAGCCCACTGAGAAGAAGCTATGTCACTCTGAAGTGCTTCCTGGTCACCCTGAAGTGTTTCCTGGTCACCATGCCCTTCTGCTGTGAAGAGCTATGCTGCATAGCCCAGAGAAACAGGGTCAAGAAGCCATGGATGGAAACTTCAAAATTGTGAGCTAAAATCAAGCTTTGTTTTCATTTCATTATAAGTTGCTTGTGTTAGGTATGTTATCAGAGAGCTGGAAGAGTGACTAACACAAGGTGTCTCAGAGGAGAGATAAAATTTGCTAAAAGACTTAAAAAAGGCCACTAAGGCACTGAGCCTGAGCCATAAGATCAGAAATAGGCACATGAACACAGGTTTCTAATGGCGCAAGAACACATAAGAAGCCATATTCAAGAGTGGTCTTCTGGGACTAGAAGACTAATTCCTGGAGAGGACTCACTGAATGCTGAGGGAATATTCCAATGCCTCACCACAGCCCAGGCAAGATGACTGGACATTAAATTCAAGATATGCTCAAGCAATGCACCTGAGGCAGGAGACTGAGACAGCCAAGTGGTTGGACAAGTGGGTGTGAGCTGTCAATCAGAGCACAGGTGCGCAGGCCCTGCACTGAAGGCCAAGCAGAAAGTGCTCTCTTCACTTCTCATGGTGCGAAATCAAGTAGGGGTTTTTATAGAAAAGCCTAGCTGTGACATCATCCTAGAGAATTCGGAGACACAAATGACTGCAGCCAATAAATTTCATCCCCTCCGCTCTCATCAATGGCCTGCTCTCACGCTGCAGAGTGTACCTTCATTCCTACCTTTAGTAAACAGGAATCCTCACTGCTTTTTGCAATTGTCTTATCCAATTCTTTGTTCATGAGAACAAGTGCTTGGGAAAAATTCTCTAGAAGAAGTGCACAGTGCCCATCTACCCTGGTAACACATCCATGCTCTGACCCACAACCACCAGAGGCAAACGAACACAGATCAATGATCTTGATCATCTTATCCAATTAAAGAAAATGCAGTTACATTTCAGTCACACAAGCAATGACTGTTGCAGTGCTCTGCTGTGTTGGCATTGTCACAGAGGACACCACAGGATTCGGCAGTTGACTGCTTCATGTACAAGTGTCTCTAACAATAGAGACATCATCTAAAAATATCTTTCTTTCTTTTGTCCTCTTGACACTGGACACTCCCTCTCCTCCTAAACAGAAAGCACTGCATGTAGTTTTTAGTCCCCTAGTGTAATGGCATTATGAGGGGACAGCAATGATTTTTCTATGTCAGGTAACCTGGTGCCTTTAGTGACCGCAGGCATGAGGCATCTCTCATCTTCCATACTGAATGGCCTTGAGCTCTTCCATTTGTGCAGTCAAGTTTTCTTCCTCTTCACCTGTGAACAAGCCTTCTTCGCTGGAGACTTGGCAAACATGTCTGCCTCATCTATGGTCTTCTAGCCTCTCTTTCCCCCACCATTTATTCCTCAACATCATCTCCTTTAACTTAGTGTCTCTAACATCTTGAGGCTGGAAAATAGACAGCTTTGTATATGATGCACAGCTCCTTTGGTTTCCAAGAAATGGTCAGTCGGTGGCTTTTCTCTGACACAAAACAGCAAGAGGAGGAGAGATGTGACAGGTGTGTTCTCCTGTGAGCATCTGCTCTCTCCTCTTTGACTTTTTAGCTCTGTTCTACAGTACTAAGGACACCCAACACTTGATTTCCCATTAGCCAGTGGATCCCTTCATAACAACTTGAATATAAAATGAAAAATCATAGCTAGAAGAAAAAGTACACAAGCATGTGCTAAAACATGCCTTATGCAGTTACCAGTTTTCCTGACATTGTATCAGTGTGCAATTCCTCTTGTTGAACTCAAATGCATTTTACTTAGGAATGCTATTGATGAAAATGTATTGTTAAACCTTGTTTTCTCCCATACAATACAGTATTTTCATTGAGTAATCATTGCAACAAGTTGCAAATGACACATGGAATGACTTGTTTTCCTACTGCATATACAGAGAAATAGTGTTGAGCAGTGAGTGCTGGAATATGCTGTTTCTTATGATGTTTAGATTATGCATAGCTTTGGGAACCCAGCCGGCTCTGAACTATCCATGCAATGAGACAAAATTCAGACCAAAATGCATGTAATGTACTTATTCTTTTTCTCTTTCTTTTCAATATACTTTCAGCTGAGCAATCAGGTTCAGGCCCCAGGGTGCTTTGTATGGGCAGTACACTAGCTATGTAAGAACCTTGGATCAGGATTGGGTCCAGAAGTGGGACAAGAAATTGCAGCTTCTCTAATCTTTCTCCACAAGTCTTCACCATTAACAAAGAAAATTTACCTAGCAATAAACTAACATGCACACACACTCTCTCTGTCTCTGTCTCTATTTCTGCCTCTGTCTGTCTGTCTGTCTCTTCTGCAAAGAGACTGATCTCAGCCACTAAACTGCTCGTATCCCTGCTTTTGCTGTTTAGAAAGATGCACATTTCCTAGGTAGATGGCTGGTCTCCATAATGCCACTCCTTCCACAGGCTACATAGGAAGGGACAATGATGATATCAAACACAGACCTCAGTATGAGAGCAAACACATCTAGAAAGGAAGCTTCTTCATGGTCTATGAAAGGCAATTAGTGTAGAGGTTTTTCTTGTAATGCTATAGACCCAAATTACCAAGTATACCAACCATGTAACTCAGAAATACTTCAATTTCTGTACCATGATTCTTCCATAAGAAACCTCCTGCGATGCACTGTTGAAGCATATTATCTGGGAAGCCAGGGGCTCCTTCTTGGTGCATTGCTGGCTCATAGCTGACCTGAACCATCTCGGGCCAGCACCCCAGACACTGTCTGAAGCGCCCTGACTTGGAGCCCTGGGGCTGCTTCCAAGGGCTTCTCCACTTTTCCCTGGAGGAAGAAGGGATGTGGGGCTTAGTTGAAGGATAATGTTCTATTTAGAAATAGGTCGATCAAATAGCTGAGAGGATTAAAGCAACTGCAAGCAGGCACAGGGGCCAGGG
Organism: Ctenomys sociabilis; assembly: GCA_004027165.1. NCBI lineage: Eukaryota > Metazoa > Chordata > Mammalia > Rodentia > Ctenomyidae > Ctenomys > Ctenomys sociabilis. The sequence continues at coordinate 13,150 of PVKA01009980.1, forward strand.
TTTCAATCCCTGGGACTACTGTGCCACCCCCCCACCCCCCATGCCGAGATGGAAATTGAGACTGTGTGGTGGCGCTTACCTGTAATCCTAGCTCTTAAGAGGATCACTATGAGTGTGATCTAGTAGTGAGGCCCTGAACACCCTGTAAACTCTTCCCTAAAGTGCAGAAAGAGAGAGAGAGAGGGAGGGAGGAAGGAAGGAAAGAAGGAAGGAAGGAAGGAAGGAAGGAAGGAAGGAAGGAAGGAAGGAAGGAAGGAAGGAAGGAAGGAAGGAAGGAAGGAAGGAAGATACTGGGTCTTGGTCCAGGACAAGATTCAGGGCAAGATTCAACCCAGGAGGCCTAGGCGAGCCTCTAGACAGACCCAAACCCAGACCACCCTCAATGTTCAGCCCTTTCTCTTGATTCAAAATAAAATAACTCTTCTGTGTTTATTCCTAAACTGAGAGTACTCCTAGGAATACTGGGCTCATATAATAGTTTGGATTTGCAAATATGAGTTCTTCAAAAATTTTATTTTTGCCTAAGTTATATCCCGGGGATCCACTTAAGCTGCTAGCAGATAAATCACTTTACCTGGGTGAGATAATAAAGTCTCGATTGCAATTAGCTTTGAAAAGACTAGTAATTTACCTCCACATAGCTGTGTTGCTCATTAAAAACTAAATTTCACAATATTTGTAAATATAAATGAGAATTTGAAAATAATTTGTAGAAACAGAACACCTAAGGCTTTTAAAAGTTGAATTTGTATCATGATCTTACATCCAAGGTGCATGATGTTAATTTCTCACTCTCTTTTGATACTTTTAAATCCTCTAATATGTTCATTTCAAAATAAAACAAAATTCAAGTTGTTCCTGCTTTTCTATCTCCTTCTACAACTTTGGTTTGGCATCCTGGCATCTTATATCAGCTCTTGAAAGGTCATCTCTTTTTTATTTTAAAGAGAATAAAAATAATGGAGAAGACACTAGAAATAGTACAGAATTTAAAAATAAAAAAGTAAAACCAGATGATAGGTGCTCAACAATGGTTGTTATATTGCACACCATTGCCTTCAATGTAGTTGCTCAGATTACCAAAAATGAACATGTAAATTGGTCCAGTTAAAAATTTTAAGCATTAACTGCTCCCTTCAAAAAACCATTAGAAGTTAGCAGTACAATCATTGTAGCTATCCTGTCTACGTGCATACATGACTTTTCTCCCTTTGTCTCTTTCTTTCCTCCTTTCTCTTATGTCACTTGTCCATTCCTTTTCTTATTTTAAGGAAGAAAAACAACAACAAATGAACAACAAAAACATAGGTAGAAACAAAGCAACATACCATAATACAAATGTTACAGAATTTCCAAACAAGGACAGAAGATTAACAATGGTTGTTATATTGCATATTGTTATTGTCAAAAATATACAGGGTAACTGAGATGATTATGCTATTAATTTCCATCAGTCTTTTGAAAGCAGTCATTAATGTTCAGAACTTTTACTTTGACTAGCTCTATGTGCCAATACCTGTAATTTGACCAACTACATTGAAGACAGCAATGTAGAATATAAAAACCAAGGTTGAATACCTTTCATCCTGTTCTTCTAAGTGTGTAAGATTTCTAATGTCTTATCAACTATTATTATACTCTGTTTTAAACAAGTTAAAAATAAAGAGTATAAAAGGCAAGAAAAAATTAAGGTTTATTGAAAGGAAGAGTTATTCTTTAATTGTTCATTCTTTTTGAGCAGCTTTTTTCCTCTTTCTATACCTATTGTACCTTTCAGATTTTATTTACTCTTTCAGGTTCTTACACTGAAGAGACCTGTGATGTTTAACATGCAGGTCCAACATATTTCACTTATGAGTGTGGCCTCAAGTTACATCCTTGAACAGTCATCTTTCTGGTATTTTTCTGTTCCACATTCAGAGTAAATTAGATTAACTTAGACTTGAATGTGTCGCAGATATAGGGTTCCTGCTTTTTCAGTTCTTATGGATGCTTTTTTTCTGATCAAAGACTACCTTGTCTACCTCACTGGCTCTCATTGTTTAACTGTGCATAACTTTTTTGTCATTTTTCCTCTCTTACTTTGTAGTTCAACGTTCATGAGGTTTTTCCATTGCTTTGAATGGTCACCTACTGAATGCTCAGTAGTGAAGGCTGAAGACTTAGGGTCATTTACTACATTATATTTTCTCTTCTTTAACAAGAAACATTAGTGCTACTAATGTTTGGACAGGATGTCATATCTGCATCTTGTCCTATGAATAACCACTACAAAGACAACAATGTGCAACATAGTAATTATTATAACTGTCCTACTAACCTGTTTTAAAACTGTCTCATTGCTCTTTGTTTCTCAAAAAAATTAATAAAAAGAAATCTGATTGATGCAAACATATTAATGCATATTTTGAATAAAAAGACATAGAGCGCAGCCTTAACCACAGCTTCTTCCTGGATCACAGGTCCTCAGGAGCCGTCTCTGTTCTGAACCAACCTGAAGAGAGGATAAGTGTGATGATGACAAAGGACAATGATAACACAGCTCAGAGTAAGTGCTTTATTCACTCTTCTTTAGTTGCTGATACAAAATACCTGATACTCAAAGTGAAAGGGGAAAGTCTTATTTAGCTCAAGGCTCATAAAGGTTTCAGTCTATAATTATTGGGTGGCTCGAAGATAGCTGACACACGTAAAAGCCACACTAAAATTTTGTTCATATTGTACCAGTATTGTTACTATTTACAGTTCATGGTGGCAGAAGACAGCAAGTACAACAAAGGATGAACAAGACCCCTTCTGTCCATTGCACTGTGTGCAGGCTACCTGCCCTCGGGCAGGAGTAGCATTCACACCTTCAGTCCCAGCCAGAACCATGCCAACCAAGCCCATTTGTGGACTGGTTTTCTAATCACACACCCTTAGTCCCAGCCTCACATCACTTTTAGATTCAGTCACTTTTGGAAGGCCCTTTGACCTCATGAGGCTTTGAGAGGACACCTAGCCACGAATCATGACAACAAGGCTATAGCCTAAGTCCTGTCCTAAGTGCTTTTTGCATATTAACTCATGAAATATTCAAAATAACCCTTTTAAAGTAGATAATTACTATCCTCATCTTACAAACAAAGTAGTAGAATCCCATAGAGGCTTCAAGAGTTATGCAAGCCCTTGTACATACTAAGTCTCTTCAGACTTTTGTATTAGCCAATCTTCATTAAACTCACTGTTCATTTTCTTGAAGCTGCCTGAAGAATCTATTTACACAGGTGAGAAGGGGAAATGTAGACTTCTCTGACAGAAGGACAGAGGTGGTTCTTGTTCACCAAAAGCAAACCATCTACACTGCACATGAGATAGATGTGTATGCTCAAATCTCTCCTTCGCATCCCTAACCTTTCTGTGTGGCCTCAGGCTCCTGTTGCTCTCCACTTTGTCCATACCCTGGACATGAGGCCCAATGTGAGCCCAGAGCTCATGAAAAGTGTTCATTTGGACATCCTGCCTTGCTCCTGGGTCAGCCTGCAGGAGCACCCAGGTGTGCAGCCCCAATTTGCTTTCTCCAGTAAACACCACACACTCAGAAAGCAATAATGGCCCATAATGATGAAACACTGTGCTTCTATGTGGCTGCATTGCCTTTCTAATTACCATTTTAATGGCTCATTAAATTATCTCCTGCTGATGTTACATAATTAATAAACTGTTCTTTTATTGTCAAATATTTTGGGCTTTTTTAGTGGATTCTGTTGGTTTGTCTTGTTTATATATCATCAAAACAAACATTTTTATTCAATTGAACTTTGCTTTTGTTGAATTATTTCTTTAAGATAAAATCCCAGAGGAAAGATTACTAGGTCAAAGGATATGAATATCTTTATGATGCATCATTTTCCAAAGAGGTCTTAATGGCTAAAATAGGTTTGTGTTGTGTATAGTTGTGTAAAAGCCACACCAAAATTTTGTTCATATTGTACCAGTATTGTTACTATGTAAAAAGCGAAATGTATTTTCCTGTACATTTATTTTCTTTGTGTGGTTTCTCTAAGTGTGAATGGTCTGTCTGTATGTTTTGGTCATTTTCTAGGTGATGACTCTGTCCCTTTGCCATTCATTTTCTTTTTATTTATTTTTGTATTTTAGGGAAGGGTCTACAGGGTGTTCAGGGTCTCACTACTAGATTGGACTCATAGTGATCCGCCTGTTTACAGCCTCCCAAGAGCTGGAATGACAGGAGCGCACCACCTCGCCTAGTCTCAGTTGCTATCTCAGCGTGACCCGGGGCTGGGACTGACACAGCAGGCCTGGGGCTTGAACACCCTGCCTTTGTGCCTGCAGGTGCCTTAATTCCCTGAAGTATTTAGCCAGAGCTTTCATTTTCTTTTTAGATTCAAATACCTTTTGCACATAAAGACCAGCAACTTTTTAACCGCTATATATAATGTTGATATTTTAAACACAAGTTCTACCATGTTTGTTTTACTCTGTGATTGTGTTCCAAGTATATTTCATGTGTGCTTCAAACTGGTCCTTCTTTGGCAATTCCTCTTGGAATACAAGATAGGTCCTCTGCTTTAGGGTTTAGAGGTCTGTCTCTTCCAAAGATCAAATCATGAGTTCATTTTCTCCTTCAAAACATAATTTTATGTTTATCTCTTCCAAACACACATCTTAGATATTGGAGTCTGGTATTGATATCTGGGGTTAAGTCAAGTTTTCATTTTATAAATTCTTGATAACAGGGCTTTGACAAGGGCAAGGTTTGAAGAGGGAAAAAACAATTTATTTTAGTTTTGATGGAGATAGACCAAGAAAGACCCCTGTGATGAAGGGAAGAGCAAACAAGGGGAGTCTGGTGGTGAGAGATGGCACTTGGGCTGTAGTCCCTGTGTAAAAAGTACCAGCCTACTCCAAGAACTACAGCGACTACGTGTGCCAGGGAACTAGACTGATGGGGCAATTACTTCCAGGTAATTAGAACAGTAGCCTAAGGACTTATCTTATATTTTTACATTACTACTTTCTGCCAAAATATACAAAGAAAAGAAATTTTATTTAAGCGAAGTAATTGAGCATAGGTTTAATGAATACAAAGATGCAACTGGAGACCATACTTGAGTGACATAGCTCAGACTTTCATGTGTAAACATTGTATTGTCTCCTCAGTGTAATGAACTGAAAAGATAAGTAAGATCCAAAAGGAACACTAGATATTATGAAGGGAGAGAAACTGCTCAAAAGGAAAGAACAACTGGGGTGGAGGAAAGGAAAAAAGAAGGAAGGAAAATATATGTGCATATACAAGATAGTTAAGATAATTACACTGTAATTTCTATTAGTTCATTGAAAGAAACAGTTACTGCTTGTATTGTTTGATCAATTTTACATGCCTGTATCTGGTCATCTGTGCAGCTACTTTGAGGATAACAATATGTAACATAATAACCATGCTTAATTACCTATGATCTTGTTTTTTAGTATTAATTTTAATGAGAAAGAAATATCAATGAGAAAGTTTCAAAACAGGTTAGCAGGACAGTTACAATAAATAATGCATTTCATATTGTTGTCTTCATAGTAGTTATTCATAGTACAAGATGAAGACATGATATCTTGCCTAAACACTATTAGTTCAAAACTTTCTTCTCACTGAGCTAAGAGAAAGTAGCTGTATATCTTTTGTCAGAGATGGGTATACTATTGCCATTGTTATATTGTAGGTGCATGAATTCATCATCAGAGTAATCCAATATAGTCCAGTAGTCCATAATAGTAGTAGGTTATCTGTAGGACTGGCAATGTCAGAAGTCGTTGACTTGAGCCTGTTAAAATCCAACAATCTGCTGTATAATTGCCTATCATCTTGTTTTGAAATTGTGCGTCATTTTTATTTTTTTCTGTTTAAAATAAAATTTTAAAAAATACCAAGAGAAGTTCTTTTTAACCAAGGATATTAAAAATAAACCAGATCTAAAATTTTACTCAAACTAAATTAAAACAATCTGGTCTGTTCAAAGAAACTCCTGGCAAATATTCTTCTACTTTCCCTAATGACTTCTTTGGAACCAAGACTGAATGTCACTTTCCCTACCTCTGTGGTGACAGAGGAAATGCGGGTGCTGGTCTCGAACTCTGAGCTCAGTGCTTCCCTTCTGCCAGCAGGATTCAGCTTCTGAACTCCGGGTTCTGTACCAGGAAGAAAGAGTCCCGCTCCCTGGGAGCTGAAGTCAGCCCTTCCCTCCTTCTTCAGTGCTTTTCTTCTGACAGCTTCCCTGCTTGGCTTTACTTACTGACAGAATTTCTCTCTAAATAAAAGTGCAAGTAGATGAGTGGAGAAACCCAGCTCCTTTAAGAATTCAGATATTCTATACTGCTGTAATCCCTCAGCTTTATGCCCCCAAATTAACAGAATACAAACAGGAGCTAAAATACAAATCTTTCTCACTAATAGCTTGACTGCTCGTCAACTGGACTTCTGTTCTAACATAGTTCTCCTTGCAGTGTACTAGTCAGGTCTGCGAGTGCCTGGGGCCACAGTCTCAGTGCAGCTCCCTTATCCACAGAGCAACACTCACCCACCATGGGCACAGAGGAAGGCAGGGGGAAGGGTGTCTGAGGAGCCACCCACCCCATGCTCCCCCACCTCCCTGCCTTCCTCCTCCTCCCCACCTGCCGTAGCTCATGGGCAAAGCCAGGCTTCGCCTACACCACAGCTAGCTCCTTCTTCCTCCCTCTTGGTCCCTCTTCTCTGACTTTGCTCTGTGGACCACTCGGCTGTGCTCCTGTCAGTGCCTCTGTGGTCTCAGGCCTTGCATTTTCCATGTTCACATTTCAAGATCCTATGTGTGGCGATTGCACAAAAGCACAGTGATTCACCAATGTGTACCTTAGCCACATGGACACAGGTAGGCAGAGTGGCCCAGGTCGAAGGGGTGGCACTGCACAATAGCGAGAAGGGCCCTGATGACTCGCCCACTGGCCTCATCCGCCTAAGGGAATTTAGAGGCTTCCTGGGCAGCAGCTACAAGTCCTCACATGTGGCAGCCACAGGGAAGGCAGAAGAATCCACAGCCACGCATACTGCTGGTGCCCAAAGAGGCGGAGAGCAGCACAAGTCCCAGAAGATGTTTCTGCCCCAGGGTCAGCATCAGACCTCTCTACATAGAACAGTGTGCTTAACAATAGTCACCAAACAGCTTCCCTCTTGCTCCACAGCTCTGTTGGAATAAGCTCATTCTTTATAATTTCCAGGCTGGGGAATTATCCATCTAAATTTTCTTCACATAAATACTGCTTGATGAATAAAAGTACAGTGCAGATTATGTCCCTTAATGGTACCACTAATCTTCCATAATAATGGTGGGTGATGATTACTGTTTACCTTGTGCAAGGTAAAGATGGATTTGTAGCTGTGGATGTGTGATTGTGATGTAGAGGTGGGGGCCGGAGTGGGCTAGCTGAGTCAGAGCGCTAGATTGGAGAAATGGATTAGCAATGATTATTCCTGATTATTTCAATCTTCTTCTCCATGAGGTAAATGCATTAGAAAACCATGTTGATTTTCATATTTTAATATTTGATTTGTGAACTTCTGCAAGAGATAAGTGAAAGAGAAGGCAGCAGGTGTTATATTATGTCCTATTTATGAAGTGGAGACAATTCCAAGGAATATGGGTATTATTGGCATCCTAGCAAAGAGACTCTTTCCAGGTTCCCCTCAGACTGCTGCCTCCAGGAAGCAGCGACAGAAGCTTCCTCTCAGGCCTTTGCATACGTTGCCCTTTGAGTACAGGCCTCCCCGGGCCCGCCTCATTCCTAGGTCCATCCGTCTCCACTAGTGAGATGAGTAATAAAATTCTAGATACAAGCAGTGCATTAACAGCCTCTGGACCAAGCACCACAACGGCCTTTCTGTGGACTTCTCGGCACCCCTAGGAGGCCGGCACGGGGACCTCCATCTCCGCAGACGCCGCTCTGCTTCCTGGGCACCAGCTGTCCCTCTCCAGGCCAGCCACAGCCTGGAAAAGGCTTTTGCTTCCCGTCCTGTGAAACATGAAGGGAAACTGCCTGGCACACACAGGTGTCCCAGCCCCCCTCCACCATTTTACAAATTCATTTCCTTAGCGTCCCTGGGGCTCGGCTAAACTTTACTGATCAGCTTCAGACAAATCTCACCTATTTTTTTTAAATTAGTTGTCTTAAGCAATTATTTTTTCTACAAAGGCTGTTATTATTCTTGGTTTGTGTGATTGTTCATTTTACATGATTTTCTTTCTTTTTTTTTTTTTTTTTGTAAAACAAAAAGAGCGTCCTTTGCAGCAGAAGCCACGCTTTTCCTGTGGAGGTGGGGTTAGTCTTTGCAGGTGACTCTGAGAGAAAGTGCATCCGAGGGCACAGGCCCCACTGGTGACAAGAAGAGGTGGAGGAAGGTCGCTCGCCAAGATGTTTTCTCTCAGGCTTGCTCCCGGGGTTGGCCTGTGCGTCGCTGGCAGTCACGGAGACAGGCTTCATCGAGCCTGACCACCGCTCCACCCCGGAGCCGCTGTCCTGCCCTGGGCTCAGAGCCTGCCTGTGCGTGGCATCACATGCTCACACCTCCGTCTCGCGGATTTTCTGGTTTTTGAGGGGCCGCTTGATACTTTTAAATACATCGGGCTCTTCCATCCACAGTTGCTGCAGCCGTTCACTGTCCTCCCGTCATTTGTAACAGAACTGAGCTCAGCCAACTCCAGTGCTCACTTTCACAAGGTTGATGGTTGAATTATGGACCTCTGCATTGGAGGTCCAAAAGACTGTCCTAAGCCACAAAATTTTTTCTCAAGACGAAGGAATTAAAAGTTCTTATCATATTAAAAAGTATTTAACGACTGGCCAGATAGCTCAGCGGATTCAAGCACCTGCTTAGGCAGATAAGGGACCGGGTTCCATAGCAGCTTGGTTGTGCGAGCCCCACCCCACAGGATGTGCGCAGACAGTGACTGAGACTGGGCGTGGAATCCCTGCACTCCTGTAATCCTAGTGCTTGGGAGGCTGAAGAGAGGAGGATCACTGCAAGTCCAGTCAGTATAGTGAGACTTCGTAGACTCTATATTAAATACATGAAAAAGGTGTTTATATTTCTCTGTATCACTGTCAACTGAGAATTCAGAGGGAAGAAAATGACTAAAATCCAAGGCTGCTTTGCTTAGGTCAGTGGTTTGTGGGGCCTGAATGTGCAGAATGTTCTGATTTGGTGCTTCACAGAAGTATTGCTCTGCCACCCGGCCACCTCTGCCAAAGAGAAACAGGGGAACTTCGTGGTGTGTGTCCAAGGGGACACACATGGAGTTACACCGGAGTGGTATAAAGGGCCCCACACTGACTGCCGGATGTCACGCTAGCTCCATGCTGTTGTGGGTGCAAGGGCATTGACCCGGCTGTTGGGGGGCCTGGGGCTCATCTAAGCTACTGGATGGCATGCTTGCGCATGTGCACATGGATAAGTGCCTGTGTATGTAGGTGAGGAACACAGAGAAGGTCAGAGAGCAACAAAGAGCTCGCTTTGAATGAGAACAGAAGGAATTTGTAGGGCAAAATAAGCCCCATTATAAAGTCGGATTCATGCGCGTGGTCGGTCTGGGTTTCCATTTCTTTGGCAGCACTGCATGTCTGTAGCGGTACATTCTGCTCAAGCCCTCAATGTTCCAGATTCACATGACCTCAGAATGGATAATGATGGATTGTAATGAGAGCAGAAGGCGAGGCAGGGGAGCAGCTGCAGGGAGGAGAGATGGGGGCACGGTCCTGGTCCTCGTGCGGGCACTTTAATCACTGTAGACGTGGCCCCCAGGGCTCGCACCTTCAGAGACTAATAACTGTGATCCTTAGCAAAAGAAAATTGGGCTTGTGACATCTTGAATAGGGGAAAAATGACACTTCTTGTTTTTAGGGACAAATGAGACACTTAGGCAGTGAGTGGAGCAGGAGAGCCCCAGGGATTTCCTCAGGGGGTGGGTAATGGAGCAATTTACCTCATCCCTGACAGGGTCCTAAAGCCGGTCCCCTCTTTCCACATAAAGAGCTTAAGGAGAGAGCTGAGCCCGCACACACCACTGGAGAGAACTGAAACGCCAGGTTTTCTGATGCAAAATCTTTTAATAATATTTCTCCATAATCCTGTTACATTTTAAATGTTAGAAAGGAAACAGAAAGATCAAACTGGAGATTCAGTGCTCCCAAGGTATCTAAACATTCATTCTAACCTGTGACCAAAGCCACTGACTCTACCTTTTGTTTTGTTTTTCCCATGTGAAATGGAAAATTCAGAACACAGTCATGATTCTACTCCTGTTCTTTCTGCATCTTCAATCCCAAGCAAGGATAGACAATGTGGCAGGCACCCATGTGAGTGTTGTGGATTTACCCAACACGACCGTGGAATGCAATAAATATACTGAACATAGTGCTTGATCCAGTCTTAGTGCTCTCACTTCCTCTGTGACTGAGATAACTGGGATTCCAGCAATTTCATGGATGAAATCAGGCTGCAGGTAGTACCCTGAGAACAGGTGTGTGTGCGTGTGTGTGTGTGTGTGTGTGTGTGTGTGCATGTGTGCCATTTCTCTCAATGCCTGGAAAAATACCCACCCTGTATAACTACATAGAGGGGAGCACCCCTTAGGCACACAGGTGGTAGAGGTTTCTGTTCCTAGTTAGCTGCCCCCAACGCAGGACAGCACCACAGAAGGCTCCAGTACAGGAGCGCTGCTCACGGGATGTCACACCTGAGGCATAGCACCAAGGGAGGGGCCAAGGAGGGAGAGAACCCTTTGGGCCATGTTCTTATGAGCTGCCCCCCAGCACTAGCCAGCTCTAGCCCCCAAATCCAGTCATCTTCCAAGAGCCCCACCGTTTCGCTCATGGGACTTCAGAGGACACAGAGGTATAAAGCATAGCAATGTGTGACAATTGTGTGATGGAAGTAACTGCAAATACACCAGAAATTTGAACATGTTATGAAAAGACAAACAAGAGCCTCAAGGACTGGCCAAATAGCTCAGCAGATTAAAGCACCTGCAAGCAGAAGCAAGGGCTGGGGGCTTGATCCCTGGGCCTGCTGTGCTGGCCCTGCTGCCAGGTGCACTGAGATGGCAATTGAGACTGGGCATGGTGGCACACACCTGTAATCCCAGCTCTTGGGAGACTGTAAACAGGAGACTCACTGTGAATCTGATCTAGTAGTGAGACTCTGCACACCCTGCAGACCTTTCCATAAAATACAGAAAAACAAAATAAGAGCCTTTCAGACAGAGGTGGAAACAATTCAGTGACCATGGGTGCAGATGTTTGACAATTGCTCCATCAGGGCTTCCACAGCCAAGCCATTCCTCAGCTAGGGCAGCTTTCTGAGCACGTCCTTCCAAAGATCAGTGCCATGGAGCAGACTCCCTCACCTGCCCATCTTACTACTTCGATGAACTTGGCTCCTGATAGCGCACACCTGCAACCTTCTCCCGAAGCTTCCCCAAGTGGCCACATCTGTGTATGCCAGAGGGTGGGAAATGATGCAGCAGACCCATTCCTGCTGGGAGAAGGCAGGCAGGCTTCATGGCCTGGCATCTGCGTTCAGAAGTCTCTGTGGTCTCAGCTGAACCCAGATGTCACCCAAAACTAGATTTTTCCTCTACCTTTCTCCTCCTCTCACCTAATTTCTTTATTTCTTGTGAGTTTTCTTCTAAGTACACTTTATAAACAATTTATTTAAATAAAAATCCTATCTTGGGCTCTGAGTCGGGGGGGGGCAGATGTAAAACATTAGCCACAAAGGGTACACAAGATGTCCCCAAATGTCATTTCATGTTCTACATGCAGACTGTGCTCACCGGCCCTTGAGCAAACATTTTGACTATCTTGGAGTTGCTTAGTGTTGGCCAGCAGGCGGCTTGGGTATCATTCTGAGGAGACAGGTGTTTTGGCAATTATTTGAATATTTTATTATTTTTCACTCATTATTTTATGAGAATTAACAGGAAAGTGAAAAGTTAAAGTGCTCGTTACAAAGAAGAGGGATGTATATGATCTTAAAACAATCATAAAATGAAGGAAAGATGGCGCCATTAGATTTGCATGGAGATGGCAAATAGCCTCGGCCTGGTGAAGTCGACATAAGGGAGGAGAATGTGATGAATCCTGAAGGGAACAGATGAAAATAGACAATGTGAGCATAGTTTGGGACTACAGCATTGGACGCTTTGCCCGATAGAAAGAGAAACTAAACATTTCATCAAATCCTACCAATCTCATTTCTCTAAGAGCTCACCTCAATAGAATACAGTATTCTATTTGTTAGTATCCTTTTTTAAAATGTGTTTTAAAAATTATTGGTGTGTTTTAGATGGAAGCAGATAATAGCATAGAGCCAGACAATAGCATGTTTCAGGCTGGCAGGATGAGAAGCCAGTGGAGAAAGAAGGAGGGGCCAGGGAGATGGCTCAGTGGAATAAGCACTTGCCTGGCAAGCACAAGGGCCTGAATTCAATCCCCAGTTTCACAAAAAAAGCAAAAAAGAAAGAAAGAAGAAAGGAGAGTATAACCCCCCAAATAGATGCCCTGGGCCTGAGAATAGCAGCAAAGAGGTCAACACTGTGGCCAGGCACTTGGCAGTCAGCAGAGGCCCCAGCCTGTCTTTCTTGCCCACTGGTACTGGACCCCTTTTGGGGAAGCCCTGCTCCGGGGTTCCCATCCACCCAGCAGAAGTCTTCAAAGAACAACAGCACAGCCTGGGGTCCCCCTTCCCTCTTTCTTCCTTTCACAGAGCCCTAAACTCCACCACATGGCATGGAGGCCCCAGCCTTTTTCCCCTGAGAAAAGCTGTATGCATCACAAGGCTGTAGTTTCCTTGCCTCTGAAAACCTGATACAATTGTCTATCTCACAAAGATTATGTAATATAAAGTGACCTGGTGTGTGTGGAAGAGCCCACTAAAGAAGCACTAGATGATAGCTCCTTCCATCTAAACACTTGGTATTCTGATACCATAATCTCCAGGTCATTGTATGTGACCTGGAGCTTAGGTGGAAATTGTGTGTGTGGGGTGGGGGGGCACTGGTATTCTCAGTGAGAGGAGGGCCCTGGGGCACTGCACCGCCTAGACGCCACCTCAGCCTGTTCTCTCCACTCCCGGTTGTCTTTGGCATCTCATCTTTCTGGTCTCTTTTGCTCCAAAAGCTTTCACTTTCTTTCCATTGTCTTTTGCTGTGCCCCACATACTCAGTGAAAGAAGAGTATGAAATTAACAACAGCAAAATCATTTGTAGAGACAGTGAAAGACACTTTTCTGTGTTACACAACTAACATTTTCCTCCTTTATCTCTAGATTCCAAAGGATCTGGCTGCAGCTTGAATATGTACTGTGTGTTTTCTTTCCAATTTTCAGACTTGGCAAGAGGGGAGATTGTTAAGAAAAGATTCTCTCTTATACTAAACTGGAAATGAATAAAGCAAGAGCTATACAATCTCCCACTAATCCGCCAACAGATTTGTCAGATTTCATTAAAGTACTTAGAACCTCAACTTCAAGCTTTGGTTACCAGAAGTTATCTATGACTTGTCCCAATCTACTGGCCATAAATATTTCCAAGCTCATACGTAGGGCTGCAATGAGATGTGGGGATGGAGGAGAAAATCTCTGTGGGGCACAGAAAAAGACAATGGAAAGAAAGTGAAAGCTTTTGGAGCAAAAGAGACCAGAAAGATGAGATGCCAAAGACAACCGGGAGTGGAGAGAACAGGCTGAGGTGGCGTCTAGACGGTGCAGTGCCCCAGGGCCCTCCTCTCACTGAGAATACCAGTGCCCCCTCCCACACACAATTTCCACCTAAGCTGCTGATGACCTTGCATTTGCCTGAAGCAAGCCAGCTCACTTCGCTCATCTCCTCCAGCCACATGGGATGCCCACGCCGGGCCGACTTGCCTTTCACGGAGACAAAGCTGTCCCAGGTCGAGAGCTCATCACAGCTTTAGGCCCCGGTCACAAGTGCACAGCAGCACTCCTTCTCCTCTGCCCGTTCACACTCCAGCCCTCCAGGACAGCTGCACTTACCACGAGGGATCCCCAGGAAAGTCTCTGTATGCAGAGAGCTTCCCCAGCCATGATAAGCAGCATCCCAAGAAAAAATGAAGGTACTTGAGTGACATCATGTTGACAGGACCCAGAACTATGTGTAAGAGAGAAGATATTTTCAGATTTATTGTAATGAAAGAGGGCAGCTACTGGCACATCAGCTCTGAGTGACTTTAAGGATCTAGGTATCAGTGGAAAGGTGACATATATCCTGGGGCCTAAAAAATTCAGAACAACGAAGGCAAATAAGGAACTCTCCTCTTGTAGGTAGATGTAGAATTCTTCCTGAAAATTCCACATGCTGACCGGTGGGGCTTTTGGAGGGTGTTCAGACCAGAGGGTCCAGTACTCATCACTGACTTGATCCATGAATGCGCTCATAACTGAATGCGCGGTTAGGAGGCAGTAGGGGGCTAGCTGGAGGAGGTCAGCACTGGGCAGCCTGGGGAGGGCGCATCTTCCTCGCAGCTCTCGCCTCCCTTCGCCCTCTGCTTCTTGTCTGCTGTGCTGGGGCGGCTTTTCTTCCCTGGATCCTTCCGCCATAATGCTCCTCCCTTGGAGGTCGCTGGCCACGTTTGGCTCCTCTGAAGTCTGAGCCCAATTAAGTTTCTCCTGCCTTAAGTTGTGGCTGCTTGGTATTGAGACTCTCAGGAACAGGGAACCTTAGGGAGACTAACATGTCTCCCTAAGCTTGAAAATAATTATAAATAATCACCAAATCAATGGAAAACAATAAAAATCATATCAAAGAGAAATGTTGATATTTAAGCTCCAGCATGAAAGATGGCCCAATATATGTATTTTTTCTTTCTTTTTAGTATTTTTAGTACAGGGTCTACAGTGTGTCCTTACATACATCGGACTTGTAGTGATCCCCCTGTGTTCAGCCTCCCAAGAGCTGGGATTATAGGTTCCTGCCACCATGCCCAGTCTCAATCGCCATCTCAGCATGCCCCAGGGACAGGCCTGGCATGGCCGGGGATCGGATCCTGGCTGCTGCATCTGCCTAAGCAGATACTTTAATCTGCTGAGCTATTTGGCCAGCCCCTCAATGTATAATTATTGACCAATTAAAATTGTAGGCAAAAATGTTTATCTCAGTGGTTTTTGATTAGCTAAGCAATATTTTATCTTCAAGTTTGTACATTATTTAGCAAGAGCTCAGGCTTTGGAAGATGCCATATGGATATCCTTCTTTCCCTAGGTTACATATTTTAATATCCTATTTAGTTTTCTCAGCTGGTCTTCCTCTTTCTCCCCTATTAAAAGCAATTTTGACACTCAACCTCGTTTCTCTTAGCTAAATTTTACTGTGAATATGCATATATATTTTCCTTCTATTATATGGAGTCTACTTAAAATAAAGATGGGGAATTCCCCTTCAGATTTGGTTGCTTATCTTTGGGCTTGGTCTTCCTCCTATTTGTTATTGAAACTTGCTCATGTCTTTATTCTGATGCAATAACAAATCATGACATAATCTCAGAAAGGAATGAAAAAAGGAAACTGCAGTATGCTAAAGCTTTATTGTTCTCTCTCCAAGGAAAACATAGTAATTAATAAATTGTGAAAAAGGTATGCATGAAAATATCTGGTGCGATTACCTGTGTCCCTTGCCTGTTGTTGAAATAGCAACTTCACCAGCCCTTGCGAGTACAGGGTCTGGTTCTGTTATTATCTGTCCATTTCTGTAGCATTTGCCTAGTGGCCCTCTGACCTTCACGACTGTCTTTCAGCTACAGCTAATTCATGATAGTCCAACATGAAATTTCTTTCTATTGAGTAGGTATCCTATTTTCCAAAGCTTAAAGTCCCTCAAATCTAGAAGAAAATAAAAAAGTGCTCAAGGGAATGGGGTGGAAGAAATGAACCCCAAGATGACAAAATGCTGAAGTTAATCATGTCACTACATCACACCAATTTCAAGATTAAAATTTACCACACATTTGTCACACACATTATGTGTTTGTGTTCCATCATGGATGGCAATGTGGGTGCACCAGGTGGTCAACGGAACTGCATCTGGAGGGCAACCTAGTGGCATACAGGAAATCCTGAGAGGCTGCGTTGTCTGTAAGGGTGAGAGTCCCTCTGTGTGGCAGTGGTTGTAAGATAAAGTGCCATTCCTTCCCAGTCATAACTAGCCCAACAGCTTCTTAGAAGAAGGGACTTGTATGTGTTCAGGTGGAGAGGTAATTCCCTAACAGGGAGAGACAGCCCTGGAAGTGACCTTGTTCTACAGGGAGCCTTGGATGGTAGCAGTGTATTTAACTGACTTACAGGCCTGTGCTGCCTACATTAATTGAGCATCCATCCTGTGTCAGAAGTTTCATATATATTTACTTGCTTGTTTCTCCTCACGCCCCTGTGAGGATGGTGCCTGTATTTGCTTGTAATACAGATTTAGAATCAGATGCCCACAGGTGAAACATGATCTGGCCAGTCATAGTCCTTCATTTCCTCCCTGCCCTGAGAGGACAGAGGCAGAGGGGAAAGAACCCTTTAGACAGGAGACAAAGGAACATTCAGCATGCACACCGGCTTGAGCTGCATTTGTAACTAGGAAAAATTAGTAGGCATCATTTCATTATCCAACATCCTCTCTCCCAAAGATCCTGGTTAGCTTCATTCAATGAGAAACTGAATCTAGTTGAGCTTTACCTCTAGCACTTGGAAGGAGCGTAGAACAGAAGGAATACTCAGTCCACAAATACGTAATGATGACTGAAGCCAGTGAAAGAACAATACCAGCATAAAATCAGGAAATTTTCCTTTTGGTCTCCCCATTCTAGTACTTTCTGTACATCGCTCTCATCTTATTTTGGCAAAATGTGTATTATCTCAGGAATAATTTTGATAGTAGGGCAAGATGAGCAAAATGAGTCAATGTGCATTGAATGTCTTACAAATGAGGCCCTTTGAAACCCAAAAGTGAAGTGAAAGCTCTGAGGGAGAAGCATTTTTTGTTAAAAAAAAATAAAGACCTGAAATAATTGATTTTCCTGTAACACCGAGAGTCAATAAAGCCCTTTAAGAACAGAGTTATGGAAAAATCTTCAGAACTAGGATAAGACATCAAAAGAAGAAACAAGGCTGTAAGAGTGAAGATAGAACACAGGGTTTCAATAAATGGGTAATTAGAATTCTAGCCTGAAAAAGGAGAAAACTAGGAAGGAGAAGAGAGAAGAAGGAAGAGAGGAAGAGAGAGGCAGTAGTAAAAGTGCTTGAAACACCGATACTATATTTGGATTCAAGAGGCACAAAACCCCCACATATGATAAGAAATCTTTGCTTAAGATACATAATAGAGAAACTGAAGAACATCAAACACAGATGGGAAAATCCTATAAGGTGCCAAAGTGAAAATACCAGTTCTCTGCAAAGGCAAACTATTAAATTGACAGCTGATATCTCCACAGCAACATTGGAAACCACGAAAAAAAGCTGGAATGATATCTTCAATATGTTAAGAGAAAATAACCGTCAAATCAGAATGCTGAAATCCCTGAGATAATTCATAAACAAGCTAAAAGTGCATTTTTCCTACCACAGACACGTAGAATACCCATCAGATAAAGTACAAGTTACCCTGAAGTATGAGAAGATACCGTGCGAGCCAGCCCAAATACACCAGAACTGTGTAAAGTGTATCCAATCTGGGGGCTTCAATGCTTAATTTGGAAACTTGAAAGCACACTTACGGTTCAGTCTCACAGGAGCCTAGGTTTCTTACTGTCCCGGGACTCACTATCAAAGATGTAGTGGGTTGAAGCCACATAAATTTACTATATTGATGTTCTTATGCCAGCACCAGGCTATGGGGAGTGTTGTGACCCAGAATTGAAACTCTAGAGAAGTGAAGTATCAATTCACAGTTTCCCAGGATTAGGATGAGGGTATTCTTTGACAACCGTTATTCTTCTGTAACAATAGGCTTCTAATTCTATTCACCAGTTTTTGTTCTACAGTAAACAAAGTCCAATCATTCTGACTTTCGCTGTTTTGTTTTGTTTTGCTTTATTGCATGCAACATAATTTGAAAGTAAAAAAGAATACACTAGTGAAAAATAACAGCTAATTGGAGGAGCAGATAAACAGGCTTGTTAAGTATCTGTTAGCCTTTTCAAAAGGTAAGAATACATTCATATGATGGGGCAGCAATTTTACTCCTAGGCATTCACCCAAGAGAAATGAAAACGTATGTTTACAAAGTGATTTGTACATAAGTGTTCATAACAGCTTTACTTATGGTAGTCAAAAATTAGAAGCAGCCCAGACTTAGAAAAAAGAACAAGTTGTTCATGCACTCAGTGACATGGGTGAATCATAAAATCATAATGTTGGGTGAGCGAAGCCACAGAAATAGATGCCAAGGAATCCATGCCGTGATTCATTTACACGAAGTCCTTGGGAAGGTATAATTATCCAGAATAGAAAGGGCTGCGGATGTATCTCAGGGGTATGCAGCTCGCTTGGCATGCTCAAGGCTTGGTGCTTATGTAAACAGTAACAGCGACAGTGACAGCAGGCAACAAAAGTAAGAATGCAGCGGCCCTAGTGAAGATGGCAAAGTTACTTGAAAGTGGCAAGATGGAGGTTTTCGGGGTACGGAGGTGCTGGCTGCACAGGCACATCAGTGACCAAAGCCCAGCTAGGCTAAGGGTTGTGCAGCCTAAATAATCTGTCGAAGCTTCCAGCTGTCAAGGGGGCATCAAGCCAACTTCAGATTCTTCCTCCCCTGCACTGGGGGTTTCAATTCCTCCACTCATAAATTTATTCTCAGGGATGCTGACCTAGAGTAAATTTACTTTTAGAGTACCAATAAAAATATCCATTTAATTTGGGGCAGAAACAAATTACTCACAGGCCCGACATAGCCAAACATATATGGTATCCACATTTTAAGAATGTTTCCAGAAATATAAGTGCACTCAAGGAACAAGCACCCTTGTCTTTGTCTCCCGGGCTGACACTCTGCATTCCTGATGTGGGTTTTATCACTGAAGATGACTGCATTCAGTGCCACAGAAGAACAGCGCATCATTGCAGGCTCATTACCTTTGAAAAGGTATGTAGTTATTTCCTGTTAATTAGACTGAAATAAGATCAAATAATGGTTGCCTACTCATGATAATTCCTATTCTTGTAACTGACATCTTCAAACCAATGAATCCTATGACAATGGAACGTTCCCAGTGAAATTTGCTTCAATTTTACTTGCACTCGATTTGCTCTTATAAACACTTAAGTTTTATCAGTTTTTGGGTGCTGAAAGTGTATGAAGAAATCTTACATGAATTGATGTAAAGAACAGAATTTAATTATCAAGTAGAGAAGTTTAGATTCATAGTAAAATTTGCCAAGCTTCATATTGCAAGTAACTTTCAGAAAGTTTATTGTAATGCATTTTCTATACCAGAATCGTTTACTTAAGTGATTTGAATAGGTGAAGTGCTTTAAATGTCACATTGTCTTACCCTTTTCAATAGATTGAATACTCAACTATTTTGTTAAAAACTAGAGAGTTCACAGTTTCGATGATTACCCCTGAAGTGCCAGATAATTTTCCCAATAAATATTTTCCCAATAAATTCTCTTTCTTCTAACATTAGCATGTTTTTATTTCATTTTAAAAATACAGCAAATTTTAGGGAAAAAAAAGCCTTTCATTTACCAACAAAATATTAAGAGCAGTCACATGACACGCATCAAATTCCTCAGTGTGCAAACACAATAAGAGCAATTAGTAGCAACACACAATCAGTAGCAAGCACCTACTGATAAATTAATGTTTTCTTGTTTGAGGTTCAGGAAAAAAACTAGAAAAATTGTAGTCATAAGATCATGCTGCTTGCCTGCATACTCTTCATATAGCACATATTTGCTACACAATAAGAATTTGATGGTGTTTGTTGAAGTGAACTGAATCCACATTTCCACCCACACAAATATATACTTCAGATGATATTGAATTTTAAAACATTAAAAAGTCATCTTCAGACTGAGGGATTACTTTTTTGCCAGAGGAAATGCATCAAGTCCCTGAAGAAATGTGAACTCACAAGTTTGCTCTCACTGTTGTTCAATACTGGGCCATTTGCAGTCTTTTTTCTTTCTCTACCCAAATATCTGGTTTGATCAGCTAAGACTCAAGCCTTTATGAGGAAGGATTCATCCTCTGCCTAGAGAAAATCAGTTTAAATTTGTTTATAATAGAACAGCTTCTCTGATTTAACTGTTTGTACAGTTTTCTCCAGGATTGGAAAAAGCATTTTTTAAAAAAAATTACCTCAGACAAGGCATTCATTCTAAGTTCTAAATTGCTTTATTTATTTATTATTATTATTTTTAATGTATTTGGTTGTTACAGGATCTCACTATAGAGCTCATACTCATGGTGTTCCTCTTGCTTCGGCCTCCCCAGTGCTGGGATTACATGCACGTGCCACTACTCTGGGACTCTGTGGCTGGCTCAGCCCCACCCTGAGGGTGGGGCTGGAGTGACGTGTAGTGTCCAGATTGAACTGCTTGTTCCCATGCTTGCCTACGCAGGCACTTCAGTCCACTGAGCTATCTCGCTGAGCCCTGTTTTATTATTTTGAATGATACTTATGTATTTTTTTTTTTTTTGTCTTTTTTGAGACAGGGTCTCACTATGCAGTTCAGGCTGGCCTTAAGCTCACTTTGTAGCTCAGGCTGGTCTCGAACTCACAACAATCCTCCTGCCTCAGCCTCCCTAGTGCTACTTATGTATTTTTATCTGGGGAGTACATATGCTTAGTAAATTGCTAAATGAATCCAATCTGCCCTATTTCTTGGCATTGTCTCCCAGAACCCATTAGTGAACCTGTCACAACCATGGCTCCAGACAGAGCCAAGGAGATGCCCTGTCCACACTAAGGCACCTGGCTTACTGGTAGAATGTGGGAGACACCTTCCACGCAGGTGTAGTTATTAACAGGAAGGGCTCAGGGGATTCTTTTATATACTTGAAGGGACAGCATCAGGATTACCTCAAGAGCCTTAGGGTCAAGCCTCTCTGCTCCTACTCCAGATTCTTCTGCCATTAATGAGAAGGTGAGTGGAATGTCTGCGATGGAGGCCAATGAAGAGTCAGAACTCCCCAAGAACTCTCCACTGAGTTAATGCACTGGAACTGAAGACATTATTCCTGGGCTCAGCGGCACACACTGTGCTTTTGCTTCCATACCTGTGTTTGATCCAAGTCTGTGAATGATGACTTACATGTAGCCAGATAGTAATGGATGACCGACACTTAGAAGCCAAGAAACAGAGCCAGGGATGTAGCTCAGTGACACAGCTCCTGCCTGGCAAGTGCAAGGTGTTGAATTTGATTCCAAGTATCAAAGGAAACCAAGAAATAAACAGAAAAATCTCATCAGCCCAAGAGAGGGTGTGAGTGTGAATGTACATACGTATACGTGTGTGTGTGTGTGTGTGTGTGTGTGTGATTTCAAGCCAATGAAAAATGATTCATCAGAAATAGGAGATACATAAAAGCTAAATAGCCTAGAAATTATGCTTTTAACACTCAACACTGGTGCAGACAGTACACTATGCATAATCAATAATACAAAATACACTAACAGAGGTGTAACTCTAAGTCTGCCCCAGATAGTCACCAAAGTGTTCTCAGAGGATTGGCGTATTTCCCTCTTATTGACAGCAGCGCTTTCAGGGAAAGGAGAAGCCTAGTGTCCTATGCAAAGATGTCCTGTCCTTGGTCACTGATCCTCTGGCTGCAGAAGTCTGTGATTAGTAAGTAACCACAGGTCAGTTCACAGCAAAGGCAGGAGGAGAGGAGGCCACCTTCCAGTGGCTGTGATAGCAGCTGTCATTTTGTGGGTATTGTTTCTTAATGTTTCTCTGTTGCCCACCCTCCAAATTAAGCCCCATGTGGGGTAACACAGCATGCAGCCCAGTGCCAAGGGCTCTTGGTACCATTTTTACAGATCTCTCTGAGCTGCTAATGTCTGGCCACAGAGCTCAGATATCTAATGGTGAGTTTGTCTGGCTATGTTCATAATAAAGTAACTTCATAATAAAGGACTTTCTTAGGGATCTGTGTTTCATATTGATCTCATCCGAGGTCACATAGTCTGGGTATGATCATAAAAATGGGAAGCTGTAGAGAAATACACTTCAGTGAAACCCAAGGGGTCAATTTAGAAGCTCACTATTTGGCCAGCCAGATAGCTCAGCAGACCAAAGTGCCTACTTAGGCAGAGGCAGAGCCCAGAGTTTGATCCCTGGTGTGCCGTGCTGGCCCCACCCCTGGGGCGCACTGAGACAGCAATTGAGATGGGTGTGGTGGCACATGTCTGTAATCTCAGTGCTTGGGAGGATGAAAACAGGAGCATCACTATGAGCCCAGTATGTGTAGTGAGACCCTGCACACCCTGTGCTAACTACATAAAAAAGAAGCCCAGTATCTCATGACAAATGTCAACATCAACAATCAAGATGACAAGATCCAAACAAACATTCAAAAGTAAAAAAGGCATCGGACCAGGGTGTAAAGTGGAAATAGGAAAGAGGGTTCTTTGACTTAGATTGCTGCAATATTGGTGAAGCTTTAACTGTTCGCTGCCGTGTTGGCTATGACTGCACTGATTCTAGGTAGTCTTTTTGTATTTGTGCTTTTAAAAACTCATACTGAATTCTTTTCCACATTACCATATCTAAAGCTTAAGAACGGTCATGGAAGAAATCCCTTCTCTGGTCCCCACATGTGATATAAAAAGAAATTTTTTTATAACAACATAATTTTACTGCACAATGGCAGAGAATTCTCCCTGGTACCCTGGCTGGCAATCCCTGCACTTCTATCAGGATGACAATGATTTGTCGTGGAGACCTGCTGCTCTACGTAAACTCAATGTTTGAAGCAAGAATATTAAATTTCATTATATTGAATCACTTCATGTTTAGGATCCTTTTTCTATTTTTGCTGCTCATGTGTTACATGCAGTGCTTTTAACAATTTATTTGGGACCACAAGTTCAACCTTTCCGTTGGTTCCGCTTCTATGAAATGGGCTTTAATTCTCTCTAGTAATTACTCAGTTTCTCCAGGGGGGTGGCATCTTGCCCCTCATAATTTGAAAACAAGATTTGCTAAAGCGTATTTTTAGGCCATAAGCATGCGCTCTGCAGTGCAGGTAAGTGAAGAGGGCATTCAGGAAGTGTCAGAAGACATGTCTCCTCCCCGCTACACTTTTCTGGATATTCCTTTATGACTAAAATCACATTGGGAGGAATCATCTTTAGTTTTTGTCTTTAACTGTTGCTATCAGTCAGAAAAGGCTGACGTTTACTGTTTACACTGGCTTCTCTGTGAGTTGAACTCAAAATACAGTTCCTGGGGACTATGAATTGAGGCACCTGGTCTTGAGGGGGATTAAAATTTGTGTGATTCTATCTTCCAAGTAATTTGTAAATGTACTTTTGTAAAAATAGTTAATCTTAAGAAACAAATCAGAGAAAGAACATGGATATACACCCAGTGGGTAGTGTGGTATGAACCATGCCTTCAGGCTTTGCGTGAGAGGAGAATGGCATTGAAAAAGGATGCCAGACAGCATGGAAATGCTCTGCATCCTGTTTGACCTTAAGGGAGGTTCCATGACCCAAAACAGTGAGTGTATTGCTGTGTATGGGACCAAGATTATCCAGAAGTGCTGGCATAGCATTCTGCTTTATGTCTTCACTGGAATCCTTTCAAATAAATTTAAAAGAAATTATCTCAGAGCAATAATGTTCTTCTATCTTTTGAGGGTAAATGAATGCATATTGGTGTCCTTTTCTTCCCCTAAAATAAAGCCACACAGGATCACAGTTCCAGATAACTCAAATGCAAGTGGACCTGAGAGAAATAATTTCGGGATGCCATCAAGGACCACAGCACAAAGGACAGGAGAGAGAGACCTGGAATGGTCTGTAGAGACACTTCATGCATGTACTGCTTCTCAGGAAAAGATCAGGTGGGCTTTGCAGGCCTTGGAAGTTAGTGACAAGGTTGTGGAGGAAGCAAACCCAAGACTCTTGCCTTATTTTCCCCAGTTACATCATTTAACAACAAAAAATATCATGAAAGCTTTAATTATCATAGCGCCTGGGGATGCTTCTCAGACATGCATGTAGAGGCCTTAGTGAGCAAGCTACCATTATGAAAGCCTGGTGTGGCTTAGAGGAAGAACCACACCCTGACAGGAGGACCTCCTGTACCAGGAAGGGAGGTGAAACACATCCAGGTCCGGGGCCACTGTTGGCTACACAATTAGTACTTGGAGAGGAGGATCAGACTTCAAAGCCCAAACTGAATGAACTTTTGTTTTATTTTTGTACTTTAGTACAGGTTCTACAGGGTCTCACTATGTAGATTGGACTTGGAGTGATACGTTTGTGTGTAGCCTCCTAAGAGCTGGGATTACAGGCACATGCCACCATGCCTAGTCTCAATCACTGTCTCAGTGTGTCCTGGGGGTAGGGCTGGCACAGCAAGCCAGGGATTGAATCCCAGCCACTGCATCTGCTTAAGCAAGTGCTCGCTGGGCTATTTGGCCAGCTCTCACATTGCATTTTACTAGTACAGTTAGTACGCCAAACTCAACTGCATACCCCCAGTACAGTTCTGCTTGGCCCTTAGCCATTATTAGCACCAGTACTTTGGTACTAATAATGTCTTTAATCAGCTCTTAGGAACTCCTTTTCACTATAGTCGAAGAGAATCACTTAAGTTTGGCCAGCCCAGGAAATGATTTTTGGAAGTATCCTGCAATGACAGCAGGCAAAATGGGTAAAAATATAAATAAATAAAAATATAAAAGCAAGCTCCTCCCAGAGCCCCTTCAGAGGATCTATACTTTCATGGATCATTTCTATACTGCCCTACTAAAGAAGGGCTAGGGAGATAGCTCAGCAGCCTAAGCACCTGCCTGCCAAGTGCAAGGACCTGAATTTGATTGCCAGCACTGTATGTCATGCCTGCATAATGAGACCTTGTATCAGATAAATAAAAAATTAAAACATTTCTTTGATCATGTAGATTACCAAAAAGCCCTTTCATAGAATAATATCTAGACAAGATATAGTAATAGTATGAGTACCATACATTATCTAAAGCAGCTTTTTTAAAAAGATGAAAACACACTTTTCTTTAATTATTTTTCACTTTTCTTTTTAAGTTTTCTTTTTCTTGGGCAAAACCTGAAAAAATCTCAATGCCATTACTTTTCTCAGAAGCATACTACAAACTCTGATCTTATGCTATTCCTATGGTAGCAAAAGTACTACACATTTTGAAAAGCTTATATTTTTCTGCGCATAGTTAACTCCTGGAGGTTTTATGTGTTCCACATAGCCATTGATACTTCTGGGTGTGTAGACCTCTCTAAAAGTGACAAGCCTTAAAAATAGGTCAGCTTATGTGCTGTGATTCTAACTTACTATATACCTTTCAAATCAACATATTTAATTTCTCTGCCTTTCTTCTTTTTTTGCCCTCTATTATCAATTAAAGTGTAATTTTAATCAGAGGCGCAGTGAAAATTTTTCATTATTTGAATTCCTCATGTTTTAAAATACAAATATATAATCTTGATTTAGGCTCTTCATTTTTTAACTCATTTTATTTTATACAGAAATCCAAGAACCAAACTATATCAATGAGCTTTTATCTAGAGTACATTATTTTACCTGAAAATTTCTTTAAAAAATTACAGTAAGCATAATACTTGACTGCTTGGACATTTTCCCTCTTCACAAGATAAGTAATCCTTGTCAAAAAGAAAGCAATCAGGAAATTTAATGATTTATCATAATTTTATCAAAAATCCCTTTTTCCTAGGAAAAAGATCATAGGACTTTGATCTAAATGTTCACTTTTAGGGAAAAATACATTTAAAATATTCCAATGACACTTTCAGCTTAAGAAATCTGACAAGCTTCTTGGAGAATACAGGTGTTCTTTAGAATCATGACACAGTTATCTATTCCTTCTCACATTCTAGATGATTGTTGTCTACTATGAACACAGCATGATAAATAAATACATGTTTTTTTTAAGTTGTAGGGTAATCGTCCACTGAAGTGAACTTGGTAGGAACAATATTTGTTTTCAATGTGAAATTCTGTTTGTTATCCACCCCTGTCAAACATCAGAAATATTTACCTTGTGGAATGTAGTCCATTGGTTGTCAAAGTCTAAATTTGGTGGGCTATGCAGAAAATAAAGAGCTGCATAGATTTGCTTCATTATATAAAAATGTGTATAAAGACATCTTGATAAGAAAGGAAAGGTAGAGAGGTGCTGTACAACATAGTCTCTTATATTTTAAATTGCAACCTAAGGGAAATAAATATTGCACACAATTCTTTGGGGAAAATAATAAGGAAAGCTGATTCCATAATACAGCACTTTTCTTGCAGCTAAATTTAAAAGACCTACAGTAGACAAAAGGGGAGAGATGTGCAGGGAGTATAAACAACACAATAGCTGGTTTTAGAAAATGATATCTGTAGGAGAAAGCGTAGCACATGTCCACAGATTCAGGCTAAGGATATTTCTGCCTCTCTTGCTTTCAGCAAAACAGGATTACATGCCAGAAACTTGACAATGGGAGTATTCAGGGATGTGGTGCTTTTATCTTGAAAATAATATCCAAGAAAAATGGAAAGTACACTTTATAAAAAAATCTGCACAAAACTATATTCAAAAGACTACCACTTTTATTGTCTTGGTGATACTATAATAAGCTTTAATTAAATATTTCTCCCCTTACAATCACTCTTTACATTTATGACTAAAAGTGTTTGAGGAAGAAAAATGTCCACAGAATAGATCACAGTTTCAGAGCTCCTCTGATAATTATTTATAAATTGTTAACGGGAAAAATCCGGAAGGAGCTTGAAATCACATTCAAACATACAAATGCACGGCAGGAGGAGCCACAAAGCTGGCTGTGGCTGGCTTTATCACCACTGTACCCAGAGCCAATACCTCACTGACACCATCTTCCTTTCTCTGACAGCCCAAGAAGTTTGGGTGAGTTCTACTCTAAGCTCTTAAAAACGATCAGCACTTGGCTGGAATATAAGTAGTCACAGACATGGGCTCCCTCAAGGACAGAGAGAAGCTGGCAGGTAAAGCACAGTTATAGCTCAGGTGTTTCTCCACATCTTTGGTCTTTGACACATCAGATTGTGAAGGGGTCGCTTGCTTTCAAGTGCGTTTGCTCTGTTCCAGGGCATTGGTTCGAAAACTGCAGTGTTTAAAACTTTGGAAGAAGAGAATATTTTCCTATCATTTTCTTTTTCTCTTGCTCTGGTCAGAATTCTTCCAGTCTTCTACTTCTCCTGCTCCTTTCAAATTCAGATTTTCAAGAAATGGAGATGCCAAGACAACCAAGTTGAACAAGTTAAAATTTAGTTAAAGACAAGTGTGTGTGTGTGTGTGTGTGTGTGTGTGTGTGTGTCTGCGCGCGCGTGCATTTGTGTGCAAGTGAATCTACAGGGTGCTGAGGAAAAGGTTATCAGTACAGGCACCTAATAAATATGACTGATGCATGTAGTGCTTACTGGAATCATGTTTCCTGGATAAGATTTTTAGCCCTCTCTGACACTCGGTGTTTCTTTTCACCCTAGGTGGCTTACAAAATTAACTCACAGTGACAGCTAACTTTTACAAGGAGCTGCCTGGTGCTTGGTGCACTTTTGTTCACTAGTTTAGTTAAAATCTCTATGAATTGGAATCTGCAATTAGGGTTCTGACCTCAGAGTAGAGGCAATGGAAGTACCACCAGGTTGAACGACTTCAAATCACAAAGCTAGAATGCAGATGAAGTCAGGGTTTGAATAATTTTAACCACTGTAGCATTAATTCTATCTAATCCTACCTTACTTTAGCAACTATATCCTCAGTGTTGTTCTCTGATTAGCACAGATATCTCTGTTCTCTCCCTCATCCCTTGTTTTCTTCCTTCTTCAAATATATACGGGCTGATATAACTGTATGCATATATATATGCATATTTCAATATATTAGTAACTGAGTAAGAATTTCCCTTTGGAGAGGAAAAATCTATGTTTTTCTTGTGGAGTTACCTGGTAATCCTGTAGGTTACAGGAAGTAGAAATCAGGCAAAACAAGGAATCTTTATTTGTATTTAATCAACTTGACATCAAGAAAGAGCAGAAGATGTAAGAGGTGACAGAGACCTGGGAAAATGAAGCAGTTGATTGTAGACCACTGAGGTGTCAGAACATGAACTCTGCAGTCCCTTCAACGACAACCAATAAATTCCTTCAAAAACAAAAAATATCTCAGAGCAAGTCTGTTCTAGTGGAAACTGTAGAAAGATCTGAGCAGTGTACCCAGAAATGTCAGACAGGAAATGGAAGCCCCAGGAACAAGGGGCCCAGTAAAGCAGGGGAAATGTGCATGGCAGAGACCCTGAGGTCTGCGCAGGGATTTTGCTCTTCAGACATGAATAGAACAGACTTTGGGGCCAGTGTCAACTGAGTCTCCAAGGACTGGGACCCGGACTGCTGTCCTGCCTGGGTCCGGGGTTCCCTCCCTTCTTCCCTCCACTGTCTTCTGTGCTCCCTCTTTGCCCTTCCATTTCCCCTTCGCTCTCATCTTCCCTTCCTCAAGCGGACTTCTCTTCCTTTGCTCTCTTCCTGGTGTGATGAACGATTTCGATTATTTCTAGATATACGTAAAATAGAACTAAAAATTAAATGAACATTTATAGTAAGGCTGAGACAAGTTTAAATGAAACACGGAATAAAACAAATGGTAGGCCGTATCTGTAAATATACCAGTTTGGAAAACAGTTACAAACAGGTCTGCTATGAATTTTATGATGAACTTCCTCTTTCTCAAGCACTCATCTTATGGAACCAAAAACTTGCGCACTATTTCTCGAGCAGAGAACACTTTGTTTTCAGCCTTTTCCTTAACTGTGGCCCACTTGATTATGGAAAGCGGCAGCGCTGTGCTGTTTGCACGCAGGCCATGCTAAAGCACACTGCATCCAAGATGTCACACAGAGCTGGAGAGGACACTTAAATTCTCGTGGCTTCGAGGACAGTCTCTTTCCTTGTGGCTTAGTCCATCTCCAGTTACAGACTCAGGAAGGGCAGGTACTATGATTACTCTAAAGGTCCTTAAGACTTTGAGAAAGTTGTAGGGCTAGTTTTCTCCTCAAGAAGTATGACCCACCTTCGCATCAGCCTGCGTTTTAAGATATGATGGATCCATTAGTTCTGTATTTAAATTTTCAGTGTTGGGATTCTTAAACATAAAGCCTTCTTGTTGAACAAAAGCAACACTGGCAGAGCAAATAGGTTAGTACACTCTTGGTCTGCAGCTGGAAATAATGTACATCATGTTTTACACTTTCAGAGGCCAATGGAGTCACTTATACAATGTGAAAACCCAGTAACCAATGAATGCCAACATTTTTTTTTCTTTTAGAAAAGAAACAAAATTTGGAATCTCCCATGAGCTTACTGTAAAGTCATTACACTCGAGCGCTAGGTAATACTGCCACCACGGCATTTTTGATGGTTTATGGGAATTCTCTTCAATGTTAAATTCTTTCAACTTAAAGTGCACTTCAAAATTTCATTCATATCCAGTAAAAAATGATATAGTTAAGTTCTCAGCTAGGAATGAATTATTCATTAACACAGATAATGGCGTTAGTGCTCAACTAAGGAGCTATAACATTAGCATAAAGATTTCCCAGTGCCACATTAATTGTTAAAATTGAAAACAAATACAAAAGATATTGAATCAATGATCTTTTGTGTTAAGTAAACTAAAGCTTTTTATTCTGACTTCATTACCAGATTTTCAGCCATGCTGCCTGGAGGTTTATTAACTATTTGATCTTATTTATCAATGGTTCTACTGCAAGAAATATATTTCTACGCAGGTTTAATGATAGGGTGACAGTTTTAGATTTCCTTTTTGTTCTCATGTAAATTTCACAGTTTCTGGAAGGAAAACAATCTGTATATTTGTTCACCATTTCACTTATTTTATCCCTGAAAGATGCTGATTTATAAGTGGTAGATTACAAATGCATTGATTGAACTTTATTAGGGAAACAACACCAAATAGTGATTTTTTTCAATAAAGATATCCCAATTGATGCATGCAAAGTATATCACTGACTTAAAATGCCATGATTTAACACTTAATATGTGCCAAATGAAAAATTAGACTGTGAGAGATGGAGAGATAAACATGACATGATTTATGCCCTTTAAGATATCACAATTTATCTTAGGAGAAAGAAAATAAAAAGAGAGCAGATTCCATGGAAAAGATTAGCTTCCAACCTTGTTCATACAGCCCTTGTTAAGAGGAAGAGGGAGGGAGAGATAGACCCGACCACAGTAGGCTTTCAAGATGAAAGCCCTTTCCTATTCATTAACAATGGAGTTGACATCTTGTCACAACTGCTGTTATTTTATTTTTTCAATTTTATTATTATTATTATTAATGTATTTGGTACAGGGTCTATAGGGCCTTACTATGTAGATAGCACTCCTAGTGATCCACTTGTTTTCAGCCTCCCAAGTGCTGGAATTACAGGCACGCCCCACCATGTGCAGTCTCAGTTGCCATCTCAGTGTGCCCTGGGGGTAGGGCTGGCGTGGTACACCTGGGATCCAACCCTGGAAGCTATGATCTGCCTAAGCAGCATTTAATTTGCTGAGCTATCTGGCTAGCCCTTGTCATTTTCTTTTTGAGAAGAATGTCGATTCTACTCCCATGGGGCAGTTATTACACTGAGTGGAAAGACACAGATGTGGTAGCATTGGGGTCTGTCACAAACACTACACTCTACAGTCCTGTGCACTGTGCTACCCAGTGCAAGTTTGCATTCATCCAGACACAGGGTGAAATAAAGAGCAGGTAAATGCAGAAACACTATTAGTGCTGAACAATCGAATAACCAACCAACTAAACCAAAGTTCTGCAACTTGTGACTTCTTTGCACAAGTCCTATTCAGATCAGCTGTTCTGATATAAACCAAGAGGTATTTTTAATAGTAAAAGTACTTTACTTGCTTTGGAAACCAATAGGGTACCTCAATTTTTTTAACTTAGTGAAGAAAAAGGAAAGGGAAAAGGTAGGGATAGTAGGCCTGCACTGTTGGGTCACCAGTTTCCGACCTTTTGAAGATTTATTTCTGCTCTGAGGTTCTGAAATTTTATTTTAGAAAACTGCATGTCTTTGTAAGAGAGCTATCTGATGAAGCAGAAATGCAAACAGGGTAGGACTGAGAATGCTCTTTCACCAACTGAGCTGAATCTTCTTGGATAATTTGTTTGCTTTGTTTATATCCATCTTCCTCAAATGTAAAAAGAAAATAATATATAATAATAGAAGACATTAAATACAACAAGTATTGTATGTGCCAATCTATGGGATCTCCAGAGCAAAGTGAGGATATTTATCATCAGTGAGGATTGACGGGCTTAGGAATGAATAATGTTGACACTAGATTTTTTCACAGAAAAGGAACACGGAGCCAGTTGAGAAGTGAAGAGCATATTGAGGTCCCTGTGGAGGCTGGGGCAGTGCCATTTGTCATGAATCCAAAGGGAACCATTTCCATTGGCTGTTGGCAGCTAGGGATGGAAGCATAAGTGTAGAGTGGAGGAGGGGGTTGCTTAAAATCAGGATTGGCAAGAAATGGGAACTGGAAGATTAAGAAGGTAAGGTAATCCAGGGTGCTAATGAGAAGGAAAATGTGGTCCCTTGGGACCAACCTCTCCAAATGTCACCTTCCAACAACAAGCTCCATAAGGCTCCTGGGAGATACTGCTGGCTGAGTCTGTTCGTGTCAATAAAACATTGTCTGTGTGCCCAGACTCCTGCTCTCTGTGCCCATTTAAGGCTCTAACTCATGGAAAATCCCACCAGTCATTTTGATTTAGACAATCTAAGAAGCTGACAAAAGCAGCTGAGCAGCTGCAAACAAAACTAGGGATTTTATCTCGAATGTATCACACATCTTTCCCAGTGTCCTTCAGAATATCACTGGAGACTCCCACACCTTGTGCTGTGTATGGGGCTTTCCTCAGTATGACTCATTCTCTTGTTCAGTACAAATATGTGATATTTTAAAGAAGAAGACTTCAAGTTAGAAGTTCAATACCTTTTATGTGCATTACAATACCCAACCATGTGTCCAATGTCCAATCTCACATAACTATATCTATTAATGTGAGCAACAGATTTGATGATAAAATAGATAATATACCAACCATTGTTACTCAGCTATTGTTGGTTTGAAAACCTGTAATATATGTATTGTTGTATATTGCCCTGTTTCTTTCTTTGTTTCTGATTTTTGTTCTTGCTTTGCTTTTACTTTTCAAAATAAAATTAAATGAACAAAATAATTTTGAAAAAAGACCTGCCCTTTGATAAAAGTTTTGTGGATGGGATGCCAGCCCTTGGCAGGTAGACTGCTTTAAGTAGGAGAAACACTAACTCCTGTTGTGGACCTGACTGTAATCAAGGTCAGCTCAACCTAAAATCTCCAGGTGAGATCCTTACTTACACTGACATTTTCCATTTTATTCCAAAAATGCAAGGCAGGACTAGGGCAGTTTTCTCTATTAGTCACAAAAGGCTCAGTGCTCAGGGAATATAAGCTTTTTAGGCCATAATGAAACTTTCTGAAGATCTAGAAGAAATATTTTATTTAGTACGAAGAAAACCCCACAAAATGCTGAAGTTCAAATTATTTCTCTGTCAACCAAATATAATATGAAATCTTTATTAGTTTTTATTTTCAGCATTTACAAAAACTACACATGAAGGTACTTTTTAGCTTCAACTTACATAAAATAATTTTCAAATACCAAATACCGTGTGTCAACTCTCCAAAAATCATACCAAATAATAAATGTGACAACTTACTCATAATTAAATAATGTAAATATATTCATTTTCATTTATATATTTATTCATTCCATAAAATTTATTTAGTTTTTAATGAGCACTTCATTTATACTATGCAGAAATGTTCAATCTTATATACTACTAGCCTTAAAATCCAAAAGGACTAGGGCTGCAGAGATGGCTCAGTGGAATAAACACTTCCCTGGCAAATGCAAAAAAATCAAGAGGACTGAAAGAATGACAGGTATAGTTTTAAGTGGATTAATTTTTCAATATTAAATTTACATGTATGTCTACGATTGATACTGGCTCATCTAAGAATAGGATTGCTACCTGGAACCTACTGTGCAAGGATCCGTTGTTCTCTCCATGTGATCTATTCTACTTAGGGAGAAACAGTGGCAGGAATGAAGAACAGATAGACAAGAAGACAAGAGCTGGGTCAGGTGGTGGCTCATCTGCCTCGTTGGCCAAACGACCCTCAGAAGAGCAGTAAGGGCCTTTACATATACCTTTGTAAAGTTACGAGATACAAGACTGCTTAGCAACTAATAGCCCATAGTGCTGAGACAGAATGGCTTTTTGAAAACTGAGGTAGCTTGAGTTGGCTTTTAGGCACTGAGGCTTTATCTGGCCCTTGCTCATGGGAGCAATTTCAGCTTCAGTGGCTCCCAATACCACTCTCTCAACTTCAATGCACAATGAATACTAAAAGTATGGAGTTCTAGGACTCTTCCACACATCCATTCTGTCTGTCTCTGTCTCTGTGTCTATCTCTGTCTCTGTGTCTGTCTCTGTTTCTCTCTCTCTCTCTCTCTCTCTCTCTCTCTCTCTCTCTCTCTCACACACACACACACACACAGAAGATGGTCTAAGTCTTTTTGGAGAGGATGAGCAGCAGAAGGATTATTTTAATATGACTTGTATGTTTTTATTTGTTTCATGAAATAACTTCTGATGCTACACCATTTGGTGATTTAGGGAGGCAACCAACTCAGGAGAGTTTGAAAGAATTAAATATCACTATAAGAACATTCATTTCTCAAGTTGTTGAATTAAGCCTTTTACAGCTCATCATTTTCCTCATTAAAATGAATAAAAAAGTAAATAAAGAAAAAAAGAAAATTAATTACATTTCAATCTTATTTTAGGCAAATATATTTCCCAGTTGCTTGTACTCATAAAACTACAAGCAAGAAGAATACTAATATGGAAACCTGCTTTCTAGTAATAAAGGATAACATTAAAAAGAATGACTTTATATCAAAGATTGCCTTTGAACAAAATTCAATAGCTATTTACCAAACTTCATAGTTTATTCTTTTTAAATTAATTTTGTGTAAGCATTCATAATGAGAGCCCTTTTGATGTTGTTCAAAGTTTAAAACTTCATTCATATGGCATTTTAAAAAACTGATTCCTCTTTATCTCTCCCTAACCCATGTCTATAGAGGTGTACCCCCGTGCGTACATATGCATATGTGCATGTAGACTTCTTGTTACAGTGATTATACAAGTGATCATTAATGCCATTCTATGAATATGTTCAATATACACTTTTATCAAGGAAGTAAATGAAAACAGGTTCAGGGTTAAACAATACTGGCTTCCAAATTGTTGCTGCTGCTAGAGCTTCCTTAGGTATTTCTCGAGTAGATGGAAGTGACATCAAAGTACTGCCCCCCAGCTCTGTTAAATCCTAGACACAGGTGAGATCATGTGGTATTCGTCTTTTCGAGGCCAAATTACTTCACCTACAACAGCATTCCCATGTATGTGTTGCAAATGCATAAATTTCTCTTTTTAAGAACTGAATAGTACTTCATTGTGCTCACCTACCACATGTTCTCTTGTACCCCTTGATGGATTCCCAGGTTGTTTCATAGCTCTGTTATTATGGGTACTGCTGCAGTAATCATGGGAGTGCAGGTGTCCTTTGGGCTGTACTGATGTTAGTTTCTTTGAATACATATCCAGAAGTGGGGTGACTCAGCCATATGGTCCTTTACTTTTATTTATTTATGTATGTATTTATTTATTTTTGAGAAATATTCACAAGTATATGTGAGGCTTATTAGTAGTTATCATAATACAACTAGTGCAAAAGACAGTCATGACTAATAATAACTACAACCAAAGATCGCCATAGTATTGGGGCATATAATTCATTTTTCCTGCTGGCATTTTTGTGGGCTGTGTTATATATTTAGGTTATTAATCTTAAAAAATAAATTTGAAGCAGTTACTCTATTAGTTTGCAAGGTACTTTTAATGAGCGTAGACAGTATTTTTGCACTACTCTTCAGGCCATCATTCTGTGCATTGAGTGGCCTAAAAAACTGTGATGAATCCGGACCATCCAATTATACCCCAAGGCATTGGTGTTGGAAGTGACAGTGGCTTAAAGGGAAAAAGATTACAAAGAATAATAAAACCTGTCCCATGGCCTGGAAAATTTATGATCCAGTTTTTTTCTTTAGTTTTCTTCTTATAAAATTGAAATGATAAATCCCTGTTTATAACCCATGGCTTTCTCTTTGGGCTTCAGCAGAGTAGAAGAAATCTGAAATAATGCCAAATATACAACATTTTTCTACATTTCTCTGCCTTTCTGTAACTTGTATCCTTACCTTGGACATTGTTTCTCCTCTTATTTGCCCTAGAGTGACTTGTTGAAGCATTTCTGCCAGGCCAAGGGAAAGAAAGTTGCTGTAGAGACAGCTGTCCTGGTTCAGCTTGGCTTTTTTGTGCACAGACTCAGAGCTGCTTGCTCCTGAGAACCACATCTGTTAGACAGACAGAAGCTGACTTAAAGAGAAGTTGTAGATAGGCCTCCTGCTGTCCTACCAGGAGCTGCAAAGGCAAGATGTCCTCAAGGACAGGTGAGGTGACCTCCTTCTTTACCCTTGAGTTATCCCAGCCTGCAACCTTAGGGACTGTGATACCCTGATCCCTCTCCAGGGAGGCCACCACTGTGGGCAGCTTTCACCATCCACTATTCCCAAGAGTTGGTCTAGGTGCATTCTGGCTGGGAGGAGGGTATCTTGAGGACCTCCTAGGCACTCATTTCAGATCTCTGCAGTAACTTGTAATTCATTTATGTAACAATACTTAGTGCCTGTACAGTGCAAGGAACTGATTCTGGCTAGGTGTTTGGAAACATTACTCTTTAAAGGAGCCAAAGCTCCCTGCCCTCACAGAGTGTATGCTTTGTAGAGAAGACTTCTCATGAATGGTAAGCAAAATAAACAAGAGAAATATATAGACTTTCAGAAAGGTATGTATGGGGCAGCAGGAAGAACAGATAGAGCAGGACCAGTCATTTCAAATGGATTGGTCACACACCTTATAACGTCCAGTGATGCTCTTGTCTCTCTGGAAATTTCATTTTTTTTTAAAGATGGGCTTTTAATCCTCATGTCTAGAATGAAGTAAGCACTGAGCCTGACTCTGGGGTCCTTCAAAATTCTGTCAGAGCAAGGAAAGCAGAAAAAAGGGAAGAGAAATCTACTGCCACCCACCACTTTGCACAGAGCAGGTGTGCATCCCTACTGGGTCCTGGGGTGTGGCTGGAAAGAGTGAGTGAAACCCCCTTGCCCAGGCAAATAGACCCAAACTGTCCACATAGCCAAGGTCTCCAAACTCTTGCAGTGATTCTCTCCTCTCTAACACTGCTCTTTTCTAAAACATAATGCTGCCCTGGATTGCTGGTTCCTTAAGAAACCATGAGGCCGATGAGACTTTCTGCCTCAGTCTGAGTGGAAAAATCTGCATGTGTGGAAAAATCAAACTTTTTCTAAAGAAAATTATGAGCCCATCTTTGGAGTACGTAATGCTTTTCTTCCTTGTGTGGAGCTGGGGCGCACGCACAGCACAGTCATTCCTCTTTTCATTCCCTCCTTCTTTCTCTTCCCTTCATCTCTGATCCCCTTCTCATTTGGAAACACCTATTGCCCTCCTTTCTACTAACTATCTTTTATTGTGCTCCTTATTTATGTTTGGGGTTTCTCCTATATAAGAAAGGCCGTGTAATACTTAAGCTTATGTATCTGACTTATTTCACTTGACATTATGGTATGACTTTGTCATAATAAAATAAAATAAAATAAAATAAAATAAAATAAAATAAAATAAATACTACACTTGAGTCCCTCCTAGGAAATCCGATGTACCTTGAGACCATAATGTTAAGAGAAACTCAAACATTTTGACAGCTAGCTTGACACAGAGGACTTCACCACTATCAAGTAAGAAAAAAAATAAAAATAAATGAGACAATTTTGGGGGAAGCAGGTAAAACTGGAAAGATTTTTAATGCTCTTAGGAAGCATGGATTTAGCTCTCAGAGAGTTCACGAGGCCTCAGGCCTGCACATAGTCCCCTGAGCCATCTTACACGGCATCTCCTCCACCACAACAGCAGAAATGAAGCCACGGACTGCCTTGGGGTGGGCAATACCTGCAGCCTCAGAGTGACTGTGTAACCGTAAAGGGAGGACATTGAGATAAGGCCTAGTGATTTGGTGAGTGTGGAATCACGACTAACAGAAAAAGAGAAGAAAGAGCAAGAACACCTCTAAAAGTTGTTCATGTTGTAGATTTAAGGAAAAGAGAAAATAAACAAGTAAAACTCTTTAAATGAGGGTGATTGTATTTGGAACCCATAACTACTATATATGAAGAGACTAAAATGTACTTCAGTATAGTTTGGTGAACAATAAAGAGAGTAAGAAAGGAAGATAAAAGGAAGTAGGCAAAAATGAAAAATGAAATGAGATACAGAGAGAGAGAGAGAGAGAGAGAGAGAGAGAGAGAATGAGAGAGAGCCCAAAAAAGTAATATAAAGAAAAAAAAGGAAAGAAATCTTAGCAGCTGCAGGAAAACGAAAGAAGGCAAAGGCACACCTTGAACAAATAATGTGAACGCTTCTTAGTCCATTTGCTTCATGAGTGTTGAATGAGTCACTGCAGCAGCTATCATCAGCGTTCTGGCATTTCCTGCTCCCAGGAGTGGTCCCTGCAACCCTGGCAAACAGGGTTGCATCATTTTCAAATTGCAGGTATCTTGAAATATGCACTTTTTCTTACGGATTCAATGGGTTTTATATGCATGAAAATAATTTCCAAAAGTCTCCATGAGTTTCAAAACATGGAACTGTCTTAATTTAAAACATTTTCCAATTTCTTATTTTATGCTTTGAATTTTTTAATGCTTATTAAAAAGAGGACATTTTAATCAGTTTTATCTTTTTCCTTATTTTTTATTCACTTTAATGAGAAAAAAGATAAAATAGCAATGAAGCAGTTTCAAAACAGGTTAGTAGGACAGTTACAATAATTAATGTATTTAACATTGTTGTCTTCAAAGTAAGTATTCAGAGAATGAGACGCAGACACGAGATCTTGTCTAAAACAATATCAGTACAAATCTTTCTTCTCAATGAACTGAGGTCAATCGCTGGTACCGCAAAAAAAAAATCTCAATGAACTGAGAAAGTAGCTGTATATGCATTTAAACTATCATATATATATATATATATATATATATATATATATATATATATATATCTTTTTTTGTAAGAAAATGGTCTTTAAATTATACATTTGCAGTTAGTAACACGTGCAAAAGGCTCAAATCAAGAACTTCTGGCAATTTTTATCGTTTAATGATTCACAGATAAAATTTGTTTTTAGTATGAATGTGTCAAAGATGATTGGAATATTCAATAAAAGATTAAAAAATGTCAATCATGTATTAATGCCAGGTCTTTTCAATTGTCCTTAGAAAGGATGACAAGTGATAAAACTCATGCAATGACTCTGGACGTCATTTTGCTTTGAAATAGCTCGGTGCAGTGGATTCTGTGTGCGTGAGCGGACCCTATTGAGGAATGAAGGACTTACCACTTTGCCCGCTGGGAGTGCCGCCAGAGGAAAGGCCCTAGGTGCCAGCCCTCTGTACTCCAGTGATCGCCTCAGCTAGAAAAGCCACCTCTAGCAAAGTCCAGTCCTCCTCCCGGGAAGGCTCCTCGGAAGTCTGAGCACAGTATTGCCCTTAGCACCTGGAAAGCGCAGTAGCCTAGCTCAGGGCTCCACGCGGCAGCGATCCTGCGCACGTTTGCAACACCTTCCTAAGGTATTTTAACGTCTCACCCAGGGCTGGGAGGACAGAGCCTAGAGTTGCGCCTTGGCTGCGTGCCTCTGTGATCCCAAACTGGGAAGTGCAACCGCTTTCCTATCAAGAACATGTTCTCTTGTCCCCGTTGGTGTAGTTTCCAAGCGTGTACAGCCGCACTCTTCCGGGTACTAAATGCACAACCACCCTGAAGAGTCCCAAAACTTGTTGCCACAGAGTCTTGTTCCTACTTCTTATCTGCAAGAAAGAAGCCAGAAAATCATTAGTCCGCAGGGTCAGATTGAATTTGGTCATGAGAAGACACGTGAGGTACTGGTGTGGGAAACGCTCACGTAGAGCACGGGATGAGTTTAGGATTATGGGATATAAACTGCTCACCTTCAGGCCCTGGACCAGAGCCCCTGGAGTGCGCTTTTGCTATTGCTTCTTGGGTTTTGTGTTGTCAGGGACTGATTCAAAGATATGGTGCACATTTCAATTGTAAGTTTCTGACAGTCAAAGAGACATTGCCACTAATCGCTCTCCAAATCGTCCCCCGCACTTTGAATACCTTCTCATTATTTTGCCACTTTCTGAAGGAATTCCGGAAGTCTTTCTGTCTTTGTGAGGTGTGATGAAACAATACTCCGAGTGCTGCTGCTGAGTGGCAGCTGACAGCAAGGCAGCTCATTGAAACGCGACAGCGCGTCCTCGTCCGCCTTATCCACACAGCTGGCACCGAAGAATTTCTGGCTCTTCCCTAAAGTCAGATATAACCAGGAAAGGGAAATGGTATGGACCCATTCAGGACAGTGGAACAGCCAGCATAGTACAACTGAAGGCATTCATTTAAGAAAACTGCAGCGGAGTGGCTTAACCACGTGGCTGGCATGGTGCGGTCAGCGCCTTCAAAGCAAGGGGCAATACTTTGAGGTGGGTTTCTGGCTGTGGGTGTCTTACAGCAATACATTCTAAAATGTAGATATTCGCTGTATATTTTGATCCTTCTCCATGGAGAACTCGTGCTTTTGAGCAGTGAAGGCAGCAGCAGTCACCGGGCATCCTGCCCTAGGCCTGCTGGTAACGAGGGTAACGAGGGGTCACTTTGACCCTGTGTGTCCACTGGGTAGTCCTTCAGGTGTGGCTACCACACCCACCTCCTTCCAAAGATAGCAGTGTCCTGCAGCATCAATGGTTTCTCACATCCAGTGTCCTCTCTTGCTCTTGGTTTTGCCTCTAAGTCCCCTAGGTTAGGACTGACAAACGAAGGCAGAAGATTCCTCCTACAAGGCTCTTGTTTATTCCATGGATTTCACACCCATTTTTCTGGCTGGTAACATTGTGTTAAAACATGTACCATCATTACCCAAATGTTCCCGCTCCAAGAAGCAGTGACTGCCCTGCAAGCTCAGGGAGGCTGAGGTACGAGGATCTTAAGTTCAAAGACCACATGGGCAACTCAAGGAGACTTTGTCTCAAAATAAAAAGGCTGTGGATGTAGAAAGCATTCCATACCCCTGAGATTCATCCTCAGTACTAAAATTTAAGACAAGCAAAGATCGGAAGATATGCTGTTGCTCATTTATGGAATTAAATTCTGAGCAATAAATGTAACATGTCCAGGGTTGTCATCACCCATCAGAACAGGTGCGATCTTTGAGAGAGTCATTAGAAAGGGTCCAGTGTTCAGGAGCAGTGCCAAGGATGAGCCAGCAGTGGGGGGAGTGCTCAAGTACTGCCGGACTAGGGCTGTATGGGAGTAGCAGGGGAAGGAGAATTAATATTGCTTTAATAGGAACAGACTCCCAAAAGGCTTGGCATCATAAAGTGATAACAGTGTTGTTACCTTTCTCTCATGGACAGTTAGGTGGAAGATTTTGCAAAACAGCTACAAAAAGGCAACAGAGTGATGCCTGGATTGAAACAGAAATATTTGGAGCCTGGACATAAAGATTCTTCACTGACTGGGCGAATATGTAAGTAATGCTTCTGCAATGCTGAATCTTTATGTGGAGTCACTAAGTCACTGGGGTTTGTGAGCTTTGTAGTCAACTTTTAGATAAAATTGTTTATGTAGATAAGACAGCATTATGTAAATTGTTTATGTCTGTCTGTGTCTCTGTCTTTGTATGTCTGTCTTCTGCCTGTCTCTCTCTCTCTCTCTCTCTGACACACACACACACACACACACACACACTCACACACACACATACACACACACTCACACAACAAATGTTTTTTGATGTTCTACATAGGATTATGAAGACCTAACCTTCCTTCCTCAATTAGGGCAGGTGTGAAGGTCAGTGTGCTGCAGGGCTCTCTGTCCGTGTAGCTGAGCAGATACTGAGAGGCTGTCACAGCTGTGGTCACCTACATCTTCAAGCCTTCCTTCTTCCCTTTCTTTTCATGGATGCTGAGTCCCAGGTCACCCACTTTCTGGCAGACCTCCTACATGCCAAACTCTGAGAAAGCTGGCATCTTCATGAAACACACAGCCCGATATCCTTCAATCCTATTAAACATGTGCCTGCATAGAACTGACATTCAAAAACTGAAAGAAAGATTATTAGATTTGCAACATTTATTTGGATTTGATATTATCTGTGTGGGACTGAGTTTTATCTCCTGAGCCTTTAGTATTTTAGTTTATTCTAGTTCACAGGACAGAAAAAGTATTTAAAGTTTACCAAAATGAATGTTCTCTTTTCCTTTTGAGACAGGATCTCACACTATAGCCTAGGCTGGCCTTGAACTCACTGTGATCCTCCTGTCTCAGCCTCCCATGTGCTGGGACAACAGACAGGAACCACCACACCCAGCTTGAAAATGAATGTCCTGTAATAAACCTGCTTCTTATGTATTCCTTCTCTTTACTAATTTTATACTGCATGTTGTTATACTTTTAAGATTTCCTATTTATTAGGTAAATTTTAAGCACCTTGGAAGTTCTTCTTGCCTTCACTGGACTGGAATATTACTGTGTACTACCCACTGAGAGCTAATGGCAGCCACTAAAATTTTAGCATTCGTGGACCACTCCTACTGTCTCGCACATGTCCTTATAGAGAGCTTCATGATAACATCAAGGTTTCTGGAAATGCTAGGAGGTAAAAACAAAAGTTGAAGAAAGAAGTAACATTTTGGAAGTACTGGAGAGAATATACTTAAAGAGGAGGAATAATAATCAATAGCAAAATTTCAGAAGTTAGCGTTAGAAATTCTGTAAAAATTAGAAACACAATAAGAAATACAAATTCATGCATATAACATTTTAAATGTTGCCGAGGTAAAACTTCACCTCACCAAAACTGGCAATAAAAATAGACATAAGCACAGGGAGCAGGGTTTAATTTTCAGCACCAATGTCGTACCAG
Source organism: Ctenomys sociabilis (assembly GCA_004027165.1). NCBI lineage: Eukaryota > Metazoa > Chordata > Mammalia > Rodentia > Ctenomyidae > Ctenomys > Ctenomys sociabilis. The sequence goes on from PVKA01009980.1 coordinate 55,690, forward strand.
CCCTGCCCCCTGGCACACTGAGCCAGCCATGGACTGGTCCTGGTGGCACACGCCTATAACCCCAGCCATGGGGAGGCTAAAAACAGGAGGATTGCTAGGAGTCTGAGCTGCAGAGTGAGACTGTGCACCAAACACATAAAAAAAAAGTCATAAAATATAAATACTCTTAAAACTGATAAAGAAATCAAATATACAGGTCATAAGGAAAGCTTATCTCAGATAATTATAATAAGTATTATTTCAATAATTCAGAATGGAAATAGTGTCTATTTTATAGTTATTTCCTTTATGAAGCAAGGATTAAAACTTCTCAAGAATAATACAAGAGAGAATAATTTCAAGCCAAATTAATTATTTAGCATAGATTATAAAAATCATCTTTTAAGAAATTAAACTCCCCAATTCCCACAAAATTAATTCTTTACTGGTGTGTTTGTATTTATTACAAAAGTGTAGAATTTATGCTATCATCTAAAAAATCAGTTGGATATAATTAACACGAACGGAAAAAAGAGAAAATATATCAAATGACCACCTCAATAGATATGAAACCAGATGTAATAATATTAACTCATTCACAATAAAAACACCTCAAAATTAAGAATAGAAAGCAAATGTAGGAAACTTCCTTGCAAAATACCAATTTCTAACTGTATATCATTTTAATTTCTTCTGAGATAAAGAAGGAGGAAAAGGGGCCATTATCACTAATTGTATTTTTTACAATATAGTTTATAGAGACCAAGGTAGAATAATTCAAAAAGAAGCCAAAAGAAAAAATGAGCAAAACAAATTGTGTCATGATTCACGGAGATTTCTATTGTGTGTGGTAGAACAAAAAGAAACTGTGATTGAATTATTACAATGAAGAACTTCAGTAAAGTTGCTAGGTACAAGGTAAATATGAAGCACAAATCAATTGCATTTCTCTATAGTAGAAACAAATGGAAATTACATCTTTTAAAGAGACTAGACTTGGAATAGCTCCAAAAATATCAAAGATTAGTAAAACAATTTTGGAAAGTTGTTTGACAACTCCCTCAAAAGTGATTTCTTGTACTCACATGATTTGTCTGTTTTCTGACTACATATTTAAATATTATAGTTCTCATAGATGTGGAAAACTTCTCTTAAAAATCTATAAAACGTGCATCCATAAAACGAAAGTTGTGAAGATGCCAGTTTTCTGGAAGCAATATAAATTTAATATATCCGAATACTATGAAAATTGACAAGTGATTCTGAATTTTATCTGGAAAAATGAGGAGCCATGTGTGACAATGATAATATTGAGGAATAGGACCCCATGGAAGGACTTCCCACTGGATATCAAGATTCATAAACCTAAGGTAACGAAATTATAAAATATTAAGTTTATTCTGGGCAAGTTTCAGAACTAAGTACAAAGCAAAAACAATGTAATTTATAAAACAAAAGATAATCTATTTAAAAATATGCTATAGAACGACCTCATAAATAGTAACATAAAAGCTGGCTGTTAGGATGGAAAACATTAGTGGGCTTGAAGAGTAGAGGAAGTTACAGTGCAGTTATACTTAAGTGAAAATCAAAGACTTGCATGTCTTTGATACATATTTAGGAATACAAATCTAAAAATATAATAAATATATAAGTACAAATATAACAGTTTGCTTAAGCTCAGACCAATCCAATCCAGCAGAGCACACAGATGTTTAAGGTCTTGCATTGTCAGAGAGTTGTCTATTTCCTGGTTCAGGCACATAGCCTACCTGGGTACCATGGCCTGTTCTGATGATATCTGGAAGAGAAAAATTCTTAAAGATCCTTAATCCTTTGGCTGAGACCTGATTTAGTTAAAAGTCCTTTTTTTATAATTTTTCCCCTAAGTTTCTTCTGTGATTAAGGTCCCTGAGGAAACACTCACCATCTGAGGACAAAGATGACATTTTTATTTCCAAAGTAACTTGTGGGAAACACGACAGCATGCATCAAAATCTCCACAGTTCTCTGAACTGCAGAAGTGACTCGTGTATGGACTGAGACATGCAGACTTGCACCCCAGGCAGATACCTACACAGTGCCAGCTTCCTTCTGCCTTGAAGGTGCAAATCTCTCTGCGTCTGCTTTATAATGAGCTCTACTGTGCTTCAGCACAACTCCCTATATAGGCTGGCTGAGTTCTTTCACAGAAAACACAATGGACCAAGGAGTGAGAGCCGGCTTCTTGGTGGTATAGTGTTATAGAAAATATTTCAAATTTGGATTATTACATTTGAATAATTGATAAAAATTATGAACAGAAAAAGTCTAATAGTGTGATCATATAAAGGAGCAACATACTATGGGAGAACCTGTGGAACTCTAAATGTATCACCAAAAGAGGGCGCCTATTCAAAATGTATAAAACGTCCAATAATTCAAAAACAGGATAGAGACAGCACAAGTAGAAAAATGGGCAAAATAAATACATTTCACACAAGGGAATTCCAATACATTAAAACACACTCAACAAGTTGATTAGTCAAATACATTGATACCACTGCATTACCAGGAGGACACTAACGAGATGACTAAATAAAAACAGTAAGAATGTTTGACATTGCAGGGGGGAAATCAAGTTAAGAGAATTTTAGAAAGCTAGTAAGCGTCATCAGTTAAATTTTATTCTATGACACAGCAAATACACATTTAAGTTAGATACCCCAACCCCTACAAATTTACATGTTCACCAAAAATATAAATAACAATGTCACCTGGTTTTGAGTTTCAACACCAAAATCAATGAATCGATTAATCATAAGCATTATCAGACATTTATAATGGCTTCCGTATGGGTGGATGTAGCCAATTTCTGTTAATATTGGAAAGGAGAAACGGAGGAGATTTAATGGACGGTGTAATAGTGTGTGTCAACTAGGATTGTCACAGGTAAACATGCTGATGAACAGAGCTTCCCTACACAACATTGCTGCTGTGGAATTCCATTCATGTGACACTTGGGCCACAGGACAGAACAATTAAATTTATTTTATTTTATTTCATTTTTTATAAATTTATTTATTTATTACAGTGTCTCGCTACACATCACGGATTCTTTTCTTGCCGGAGGATGGGGGGGTCAGCTCAGCCCGCCCTGGGGGCAGAGGCTGGCATAGCATGTGGTGCTGGGAATCGAACCGCGGTGCCTGAGAGGCGCTTTAGACCGCTGAGCTATCTTGCCAGCCCAGAACAATTAAATTTAAAAACACATGCTTAGGTGTTAAAGGTATAAAGATGTGTAAGTAAATGTCAATCAATCCTATCAAGAGGTCAGGAAGACGAATCAGGGATGGAATGGAGGGATGAGGTGAAACTCAGTTTTGTATGACTGTTAAGATATCATTCACCATTCCTTTTTTTATTGAAGAACAAATAGCAATGAGACAGTTTCAAGACAAATTAACAGGACAGATTTGATAAATTAATACATTTCAAAATATTTTCATAATGTTTTGTTATCGTACAAGCTACATATATGATATTATACTTACAGACATTATTACAGCAGATGTCTTTAATCAGTCAATTAAGAAAGTGTAGCTATGTACTTTATTTTTTGTAGCTGAATTATATCACAGATTCAATAATTAATATTTCTACCATGTTCTTTTTCTAGTGGCTGTCCATAGTACTAGATGCTGGCATGATATCTTATCCAGCCACTATTAGTGCAAATCTTGCTTCTCATAGAATTATGCAGAAGCACTGCATGTTCATCCTACCTGTACTGTTTATACAAACACAGAATGGTTCTTCGTTTTTATCCCCCATTTTTAAAATCTAGACCTGACAAAGATGGTCTGTTGTCATCAAAGCACTTTGAACTTGGCCACACAACCCCACACAGTCCAGCATTCCACAATAATAGTGAGTTATCTGAAGAAGTTGTTGACCGTAGCCATTTATAGCTCAACTTATTATTATGGCTCCGTATTATATACCTCATTTTTATACTTTTCTGCTGGATGGTTAAGACCAAAGTAGAGCAAAATCTATATACCAAAAGATGTAGCTTTTGTTTCTGATGAGGTCAGTGAAGTACCCTCAGGGTTTATCTTGTAATCCTGTACCTTATTCTGTAGATCCCATCAGCCATGTGGATGAGTCAAGGCCAATGCTTGACCAGTTTGCTCTCTATGAGAGCCTGAGAGAAAGTTTTCTCTCCAAGTGACTCTCTCCAGGCACACTATAGATCATTAATCTCTTTCCTCTGTGGCTCCCTAATCTCCTTGATCAGAATATTTGGGGCTCAACTGAATTCCATTATGTTACAGTACAGGTTCTCCTATGTCCTGAGTCTTCACTGACCTTGAAAGGCTAGGGCCAAAATGTTGGCTGACCTTGTGGCTCTTCTATTTCTCCAACTTTGATCTGTGAACTTAGGTTGTTAACCATCCAGAAGAAAAGCTGATTAGTACCCTGCAGCATATGCCATTCAGTTTGCCCTATCTGACTAAATTCTTTTTAGCTGTTGTTGTACTCACCATTTCGAACCATCTGAATTAAACGGGTCATGGCGCCCAGGAAGCATGGCTGCCCAAGGTGCCCTCTCCATTTAGCTCTAAGGTCCCTGCATCGCGCAGCGCCCTCTGGCGGCATATAGGAAGCAGGCTGGCCAGAAAGTAATTCTTTTGTATGTTGGCTAATGATTTAACCTCAAAGTTGTTTGCTATGGTAGGTTTGCATGGCATGATATTATTAGGTCTCTTAATGAGAGCATTAAACGTTTACATTTGCTTTTGTTTTCTGCCTTGGTAAAAAAGCTTTGTGGTGTTTAGTCCAGTTGTCCTTGGCAACCTGGTTGTCACACCATTAATATTCTGCCTTCTTCTACCTTTGGACCCATGATGAACAAATCCTGCCAAGACCACAAGCAGCTGTGCAGAGTGACAGGGCAAGACAATTCGAAGGTAGCTACAGAAAGATTTGCGCCTTCCAGTGAAAATGCGAACAGTGCCACCAAGCATCTCTGCTGAGGGGAAATCTGGATATGTTTTCAGGCACCCGAGTATTGATTCTGGTGCTTAGAGAGCTACAGTGGCTATGATGGCTACTAAAATTTCCTTGGAGGTTACTTTGGAAACGTAAATATCTCCCTGGGCATTTTAGATGATCAGTGTTCCCCGGGGACACTAATCATGAAAGAAATTTCCTGGAACGATAAATTCATCATTTGGACCAGGTTGTAAGCTGTGGTGAAAAGAATTAAAGAGGGCTAGAGGCAGACAGAAAAAGAGAAAATGCTCAAGTAAGGAGGATCAAGATGCAACAGGCATGTAGGCTGATATTGCACAATGAATATATTCATCACATAGTGTAAGAACTAACAAAAAAGCCCAAAAGAAATAACAAAGGCTTGCAAGAATCACCTCTCTATTGGGGTGCATGCAGCACTCCATCAGCTGTATAGATTTAAAGTACATTGTTTTATAATTTCTGACACACATTTGTAAACCTTTACTTCAATCGAGATAGCAAAAGTGTTCTTATCCCTATTTTCTGATGCTTCTTTTTAATGAATTTTCAAAGCTCAATGAGAAAATACAACAGCAGAGCTCAAAAATAGCAAATGATTTAGATAAATATGTGGGCCTCCCAAAATTTCAGATGAGTTCAGAAATTGATGTGCAATACCATGAGTTAATAGGAGACTAAAAGTTCCAAAAACAATGGGATGCTATAGCATGTCTACTAGAATGGCTGTAGTAAAGAAAAAAAAAAAAAAAAAAAAAAAAACAAAGAGTGTTGAAGAGAAGAGGAATCAGACTTACACAACCTTGAACATTCACCTCGTATTCCATTTATCCATTCTACTTCTGGGCATTTATTCTAGAGGAATGAAAATGTCTATGTAAATAGATCTACTACAGTGTTTCCAGCAGTTGCTTTATTTTACTAGGTAAAAATTAAAAGTCAGTTCCACTTTCTCCATGTCCGTCAGCAAGTAGGTAGGTAAGCACTTCATGACATAGCCACACAGCAGAATCCTCTGCAGCAATGAAAACTAAAGTATTCGCATGTGCAATATAAATTAAAATGGAGACCAGACATAAAGACACCCTGAGCACGCAAAGCCAGAAGTCTGTCTGATTCACAAAGTTCAATAAACATGAACTTGAGGTATTATTTCTCTTAAAGGTCTCCACTGTGTGTGGGGTAAATATTGAACTTAAATAGTGAGGATTGAATAAGAAAAATTGTCATTATATAACTGGGGACTTTCCAGTGGATAGATGAGGTGAGGTAATTTTACATTCTTCTCTCTGGAGGGCCCAACCAAATTCTATCAAAGTGTGTACTTTTTATTATCTGCCGATAAATCTGTCTACGCCCTTCACTGTCTCCTAAGGAAAGTCAGCCAAAGCTTGGGTGGGTGGGTGCAGGTCCCACTCCTCAGTGCCAATCAGTGACTTACTCCTGTGAACTTTCAGTCCTTTAAAATGTAAATCATCACAAGACAGTGCCTTTTCCTCTCTTGTGGACTTTGGAGGAAATCAACAGACTTCACCCACCTTCTTCTTTTCTTTTGTGATGCATGCATTTGTCTGTAAATTGAAAATGCAGAGAGATACTATTTCACAAAAAGTTTAGTTGTCAATCTGTCTCATAGGCTTTATGTTTTTCTCTAGTATTACATTAAGAATTCTTAACACTAGAAGATTGAACACCTTTATAATCAACAAATACACCAGGCTGAGTCAGTAAACAAGTTAGATGTATGTCTCATGGGATATTTGCTAATGCAAGTTTTCTAAATACGGGCAATTTACAGCTCATAGTTGCTATTATCCTGTGAAACAGTTTGCATTAAACCTAATGCAACCTAATGTTTTTTAATGTATGTTTTTTTTCTATATTCCCTTCAGACATGATTGCAGCAAACTACACAGTGGAAAAAAAAAAGCTTTCCTTTCCCTGCAGTGCACTGATTTCGCTCCTCACATATCTGTTAGAATGAAAATTAGATTTGAGGACAGCTCAGTACCTGGTAACTCTGACAAGGTGTGAAATGCTCAGCTTTCTGTGGCTGTAATGAACATATGCAAAGCTTTTTCCCCCTCTTATCTGAAAGTTCAGACAGTCTGTCCTAGAGCAAAAACATTTTAGTCCACTGCATCAGCTCTCCTGTCTGTACTGTCTCTGCTCTCCGCACAGGAGCTGTCCGGGGAGTGTCCACTCTGACGGCTTCTTGCAACTTGAGCAGTTTTTCAAGGATCAGCTGTGTTCCTGGCCCTCCCGGCTGATTTTATGAGCTGTTCTTTCTGCTTGCCAGCTGGTAGCTGGTATTATTTGTAATGACATTAGAAGCAATATATCAGAATTATAGACCTGTGAATGAACAGAGAAATTAGTCGAAAGAAAAAAGAACCAAGAAGCAGAGTATTTTGTTTAGTTACTTCAGTAAGAGATTACCGCAATTTTAAATTGTATTTTTATGTATCAGTCTAATAAGGATCCAAATAATAAACCCATGATGTGGGCAGTTTAATTGCAGCAAAGATACTAAGCTTATGCAAAAGCTAAAAAGAAATTATTTCAATATATGGGTAGCTGTAACTGGATACTCTCCTACAAAAGAATAAAATTGAACTTTCTATTTCACAAGAGACTGAAATTTCAAGATGAATAGAAGACTTAAAGTCACAACTAAGTCTATACATCTCTTAAAAAAAAAGACCAGGAATAAATGTTTGTGACTCACTGTGCAGTAGTTTCTTTGATATGACAGCCAGATCACAAATGATCAAAGAAAAATAGATGTATGCAAGTGCACTGCAATTACAGCCTTTGTGTGGGGGCCGAGGAGATGGCTTAGTAGAATAAGGGCTTCCTGGCAAGTGCAAGGGTCTGAATTCAATCCCCAGTTCTTAAAAAAAAAAAAAAAAGTGAAAAAAGAAAAAAAAATCTTTGTGTGCCAAAGGTCTCTGAGGAAAGTGAAAAAACAAACCATAATATGGGAGAAATTCTTTAAAAATTGAATAACTGATAAAACTAAAAAGGCAAACAGTTCAACATACAAATGTACAAAAGGCTACAATTGACATTTCTTAAAAGAAAATACAGAAATCCTCAAAAGCACCTGAAAACTTCAATTGCAGGAGTCACTAAATCACTGCATCATGCGACTTCATGGACATTGTAAGGGCTAGAGGAACACATTTTAAAACAGAATAAATATTGATGAGGATGTGAATCAATCAGCATAAACATTGCTAGTGGGAGTGTACAATGGTGTGGCTGCTTTGGGACAGTTTGGCAGTTATTCAAAAACTTAAACAGAGATCTAGGAACCAGCAAGTTCCTTCTGAGCTGTGTATCCAAGAAAATGAAAAAAATTCCTCCACACAACATTGATTGCAGCCTTACAACTAAGCACTAAAAATATAGGGAAAAACATCCAAATGACCATCGACTCGTGGGTAGGTAAATAAATATAGCATATGCATACTAGGGAATAGTACTCATTCATAAAAAGGAACTAGTGTTGGCACATGTTGTAGGGCATAAAAACCCTTGAAAACATTATGCTAAGAAATTGTGTGAAATATCCAGAGTTGCAAATCAGAGGCAGAAAGTACATAGTAGTTGCCAGGGACTGGGAAGGTAAGGGCAGGAATTGACTGCTGCAGGGCTTGGGTTTCTCTCTGCTGTGATGGAAATGTTCTGGAATTGAGATGTAGCAATGATTATGTGATCTTTTTTTTTTTTTTTTCAGAACCAGGGATTGAACTCAGACCTCAGATCCCTGTGCTTGCCAGGGAAATGCTTATTCCACTGAGCCATCTCCCAGGCCCCCGATTAGGTGATCTTGTAGTTATAATAATAATAAACAAACAAACAAACAAAAAACAATGTTGAAATGTTAAAAAGGATATGGGGCTGGGGATTAGCTCAATAGCCCAAGTGCCTGCCTCTCAAGGACAAGGTCTTGAGTTCAATTTCCAGCACCAAATAGAAATAAGAAATAAAAGGATACATTGTAAATACATTGTGTATAGAGTACAGTGGTTATCTTATGCCAGGAAACAAGTAATCTTTTTATTTTCATTCTTTGAAGAGTATTGACAGGATTTGTTTTGACTCGGTAACTCTTTGGGAAGAAAACAGGCATCTCTGATGCTCACAGCTTAAAATATTTCCACTGTGTGTTCTACAGTATGGTCAGTGGCATCCTTGTGTGCTTTAAACAAGCTAGGAAATCTTTGTCCCTGCTATGCATCTAGAAGGGCATGGACTCAGTGTTGAGGAGGCAGGGTAGTTGTGGATAAAGGTGCAGAGAGTAGGGTAGTTATGTGGGAGGTGATGCAGGTGGGGGCTTCTCTGCCAGTGTTCATACAATGAAGCCCAGACCCAGAATGTTCTGGCATTTATTAGTGAGGCCTTGGGAAGGTAATAGAGGTGGGACTGCAATAGAGGTGAGGTAAGTGCCCTTTATAAGCAGAAGAGAGTGGGGTCTCTACTGCTCCCAGGCCTGTGTGGAGAGCTGTGAACCAGGAAGAGGCACTGGGGTCTTGGCCTTCCTGGAAGTCAGAATTGGGAAACACAAGTGCCATCTTTCTAGAGCTACTCAGTCCGTGAGTTTACAGTAATAGCCTAAGTAGGCTACTACACTGTAGGATGGGATAGGGAATGGAGCATAAAATAATAGAAGTGAGAGCTGGCCAGAAAGCTCAATGGACTAATGGGCCTACTTAGGCAGGCCTGGGGACTGAGGTTCAATCCCTGGTATGCTGTGCTGACCCCAACCTCAGGGCACACTGAGATTGAGATTGAGACTACGTATGGTGGTGCACACCTGTAATCCCAGTGCTTGGGAGGCTGAAAAACAGGAGGATCACTAAAAGTCCAATCCGTATAGTAAGACCCTGTAGACCTTGTACTAAATACATAAAAAATAGAATATATGGAATAGGAAATGTATTGAATATTTGTTTAATAAAATAGAGTCCAGATCTGAGAGATATTTAGAAGAGGAACTGATTTAACATAATTTTAATTGGTTGATTTTTCTTAATTGAAAATATTTTGTGGACCTCAAATAGATTAAAGGAGAACCATGGCAGCCTTGCTGTTTTGATGAGGTTTTTACTTAATTTGTTTAAAAAGAAAAAACCATAATAGGATAAATAATGCCTGTTAGTTTAATTCATTGTAGGAGTCAGAAACAATGCTGTTTGTAGCCCATGTGCTCTAATATAACTCTGTCCACATAGTATTGTGTCCTCAGGAAAATGTGAAACAAGGAAAGAACATCTGGGGAATTCCAATTTGGAATGGCTCTTTATTATTTGCTTGTAGAGCACTGACCCTATAAAATGAGCATTCAGGGTTAGGAATACATAAAGATGAGAAGAAGTAAACACAGGGCCAGTCACTCTTCCTTCCTTCCTTCCTTCCTTCCTTCCTTCCTTCCTTC
>PVKA01009981.1:0-66167 GCA_004027165.1 Ctenomys sociabilis
TTTTTTTTTTTTTTTTTTTTTTTTTTTTTTTTTTTTTTTTTTTTTTTTTTTTGTCTTTTTTGAGACAGGGTCTCACTATGCAGTTCAGGCTGGCCTTAAGCTCACTTTGTAGCTCAGGCTGGTCTCGAACTCACAACAATCCTCCTGCCTCAGCCTCCCGAGTGCTGGGATTACAGGCCTGCGCCACCACGCCCGGCTAGCTGGGTGGCTTTTGCCTCTAGCCTCTCTGCAGGGAATTTTGCCACTGGGTTCCACACTGGGCTTGTCTGATGGAGAAAGTTCCACACACACCTGGCCTGGGTGCCGGCTGGAGTGAGGGTCCAGAGGGCCCTGGGATACCCCACTCACACACGAAGCCTAGAGCCTGGCTGGAGTGAGCAACTATTGTAGTTTTATATTTATTTATTTTTTTGTGGTACCTGGGATAGAACTCAGGACCTTGCACTTACCAGGCAAGCGTTTATTCTACTGAGCTATCTCCCCAGCTCTATTGTACTTTTAGATGTGGAATATTACCCCCAAAGTCCCTTATGTTAAATTCTAAGTACCGAGCTATTGAACTTCTGATAGGACCTAGCGTGAGAACTTCTTGTCATTGGTGTCAAGCTCTTGATGGGGATATTATGAGCCAATCTCTTTCATCTTCCTCTCCTTCTTGTGGCTGGCCACATGACCAATACATTTGCATTGCAACCACAAATTGCTACCTTGCCACAGCCCAAAAGGAACATGGCCAAGCATCCATGGACCAAAAGCTCCTGAAATGTAATCCAAAATTAATATTATCTTTTTGTAAAGAGTATCTCAGGTGTGCACAGTAGTAATGGAAAGCTACACAGAAATTATTACCTTTATTTACAACAGTCAACAATCAGAAATAGTTCAAATGTCCATCAACTGGTAAATAGTAAAAAAATGTATTTGGTGGAATACTCTAACAAAAGTAACAAACTACTGATACATACTGTGACATGGATGAAATTCAAAAACATTCAGATGCTAAAGACCACAAACTGTCTGATGCCATGGATACCAAATAGACAAAAATCTAGACAGTAAATAGAGCAGTTGTTTCTTAGGCTTGGGGAAATGGAAATTAATTGAAAGTGAGTATGAGGGAAGCTTTTCAAAAGTTAATTCTTTTATGCCTAGTGTTCCATTTTTGGAAATGGCACATAACAACTGGAACATAATAAACATTTTTCTCTTCAAATTATTGTTCTTTGAAATTTACTATGTAATATATATGAATTTTAGGCAAATTTACTACAAATTATGGAACAGCTGCCACAGTGTATTTTTGTCTTGTGACATAGTCTCACTATTGAGTTCAGTCTGGCCTTTAGCTCAAAGCAATCCTTCTGCCTCAGCCACCCAAGTGCTCAGATTACCAGCATGTGCCACCAATCACTGTTTCTCAACAGTGAGTTTTGTAGTGTGCAAACCATACCTCAGTAAACCTCTTCTTGAAAGGATTGTAAAAATGAATATAAGAGCAATATCATTAATCATTATGGAAATGCAAGTTAAGCCACAGTTATTTGTATACATACCCAGAAGCTGGACTGCTATGTTATATAGTTTTCTTTTCTTTTTTTTTTGAGGAACTTCTAAATTGTTTGCCATAATTGTTGCACAAATTTACATTCCTACCCACAGAGAATAAGACTTCCCATTTCTATATGTCCTTATCAGCATTTGTTATTCTTTTGTCCCTTTGAAAATGACCATTCTAATTGGATTGAGATTTTATCTCATTGTGGTTTTGATTTACATTTCCCTGATGGCTAGTGATATTCAACACTATTTTCCCATATCTGTGTGTCTGTGGGCTATCTGTATGTCTTCTCTTCTCTCTCTTTCTTTCTTTTTTAGAAGTGTTTATTCAGATATTTTCTTTTTTTTCTTTGTTTGAGATAGGGTTTCACAGTGTATCTCAGGCTAGCCTTGAACTTACTGTGTAGCTCAGGTTGGCCTTGGACTCACAGCGATCTTCCTGCCTCAGCTTCCTGAGTGGTCTTGTAACCCCACTTGTAGCTTATTTAATTTATTTTTAAATCAGATTTCTTTTTTGCTATAGACAGGAGTTCCTCACAAATTCTGAATGTTTCCCCCCTTGTCAGAAGTACAGTTTGCAAATACTTTCTTCCATTCTGTAGATTGTCTTCATTCTGTGGCTTCTGGTGCAAAGTGGCAGTGTTTTAGTTTGATGTCATCCCATTTCTCTCATTTTCTTTCCTATATTTTTGGAATTATACATTGTGAAAAAAACTCCTTTCTGATTTTATCATTCTGAAACAATTCTCCAAAGTTTTCTTTAAAACTTTCATAGATTTAGATCTTATCTTTATTTTTTTTTATTTTTTATTGTTTTGCCTTTTTGAGACAGGGTCTCACTATGCAGTTCAGGCTGGCCTCGAGCTCACTTTGTAGCTCAGGCTGGTCTCGAACTCAGAACAATCCTCCTGCCTCAGCCTCCCGAGTGCTGGGATTATAGGCCTGTGCCACCACACCTGGCTAGATCTTATCTTTAATTCTGGAATCCATTTTGAGTTGATTTTTTTCACTGATGAGAAGAGACTATGAGTCAGATCTATGAGTGAGACCCTAAACACCCTGTAGACCCTTCCCTAAAATACAAAAGAATGTTCTTAATATAAAGAAATGAGTAGCTTTTTAAAATGTTTTAAAATAATTTTATTGAGAAACAAATGCAATGAGACAGTTTTACAACCGATTAGTAGGGCAGTTTCAATAATAAATACAAATAATGTTTGAGGTGACGGAAATGCTGATTAGATTGACTCAATCACTATAGAATGTGTGCATATACCAATGAAAACATCAAAAATAAAAAAAAAACCTAAAACTGCAACAATGTACTATTGCATGTTCACTAGAATATTGAAGTGCAAAAAGATAGATAATGATGATTATTGGCAACAAGGTGGAGAAATGGGAACCTTCATAAATTGGTAGTGCAAAAATCACAGTGTATCACTTTGGAAAATAGTTTGATAGTTTCTTAAAGAGTGAAATATAAACTTACACAAAGTGTTGTTTGGAGATTTTCAAAGCAGAGTTACTCATGATAGTCAAAAGGAAAACAACTTAAATGTCCATCAACTGATGGGTAGATCAATAAAATCCAGGCTATGGAATATTACTCATCTACAAAAGGGAATGAAATACTGATATATGTTATAACATGGAGAACTCTGACAACATGATCATAGTCGGGCATGGTGGCACACAAATCCTGTAATCCCAGCACTCAGGAGGCTGAGCTAGGAGGATCATTGCGAGTCTGAGATCAGCCTGGGCTATAAAGTGAGCTCAAGACCAGCCTGAACTGCACAGCAAGACCCTGTCTCAAAAAGACAAACAAAAACAAAGCATGATGAAAAATGAAAGAAGTCATTCACAAAAATCCACATATTTCATGGTTCCATTTGTATAAAACTTTCAGTGTAGGCAAATCTTTAGAGAGGGAAGGTAGTTGCACAGGCCTTATAATAGGAAAAGAGGTTAACAGTAAATGAGATTTTATGAGTGATTATAAAAATATTCTAAAACTGATTATGGTGATCATAATACATCTTTATAAAATTATTAAAATCAGTGAATTGTACGCTTGAAATAGGGGAGTTATGTAATAGTAAAATACTCATCATTAGAGTTGTTAAAAAACTACTAAGTAAATTAGTGGTTACTATGCTGCAACCAGGGTTTGTTCCCTGGCATGCCATGCAGGCCCTGCCTGGAGGGTGTGCTAAGACAGCCATTGAGACTGTGTGTGGTGGCATATGCCTGTAATCCCAGCACTTGGGAGGCTGAAAATAGGAGGATCACTAGGAGCCTGATCTCTGTAGTGAGATCCTGTAGATCCCGTACTAAATACATAAAAAGTAAAATAAATTAGTGGTTACTGTTGTTGTTCTACCTGGATCTCTTTTAATTAATCCTTAAAAATATTTTGAGCATTTCTTACCTGGCTTTTATGTGTATATACAATATCAATAATCCATAGTAAATACAAAATATATAGTATATAATATATAAGCATATATTAAGGGAGAAAGGTTTCCTCTGGCTCATGGCTTCAGAGGTTTTGTTGGTTGTCCGCTGGCACCACTGCATTAGGGCTGAGGTAGAACATTATGGTGGAGGGGTGTGGCAGAGCAATATTGGTTGCTTCCTGGCAGCCATGATCAGCAGCATGGGGAAAAAGTCAGAAAGGAAGGAGCCAGGGACAAGACATAGCTCCCGGGTCATGCTCCTATGCCACACCTGCCCCAAGTAGCCTGCACTGGCCTTCCAGTAATGCCATCACGTTATGATCTCACCAATGGTTTAATCCACTGGCCATTCAAGATCCAATCATGTAGGCCAGGTGTGGTGGTGCATACCTGTAATCCCAGCACTCAGGAGGCTGAGGCAGGAGGATTGTTGTGAGTTCAAGACCAGCCTGAGCTACAAAGTGAGCTTAAGGCCAGCCTGAACTGCCTAGTGAGACCCTGTCTCAAAAAGACAAAAAAAAATCCAATGATGTGTGAAAACTCACAGATACAGACTCATGGGTACTCATACATCAGTGTGGCTTACTAATTTCTTAGACATTTCCCCATCCAATCAAGGTGGAATCAATATTAAGCAACACATGCAGAGAGTGTACAATGCCTTGAATTTCCACTCACCTCTTCCCAACCAACCACACTCCTCCCTGCTTCAAGCTCTGGACAGTCTTTACCCAATGTCCTATAGAGTGGGAATATGGACATTTAGTTCCTCTGTCTTGAGTAGGGTGAAACTAAAGTGTAATTTACACTCAGCATTGCCTTGTGATATTAAATGGGTACACTCCTCACCAGGATATTGCTGGAAAGTATACATTACTTTAGCTTCTTCCACTCTCAGGTCCTGCATCCTCCATTCCCATTATCAAGTTCTCCAAGGAGTCTATCTTTGAGTCAGTTTGCATGTATGAGCACTTATCAGGGGATCTCCTTCTGAAAGGACCAACACAAGATAATGGGGAATATTTATTCCTACTTCCCTCAGATTTCAAGTGAAGGGGCTTCTATTTAAGTGACACTCCAAGCTCCCTGAACCCCTCACTTCTATCCCATCAGAGGAGTGACATACTAAATTGTGAATCAGAAATAGAAATTTGACATAGGGAACATTTGTAAGCCATGGAGTAAGCTTAACTAAGACACTACCTTTGCAGGAAAGGCTTGGAAGCAAAACCTGAAACAAGGATGTTTTTTGAGACAGGATCTCACTATACAGTTCAGGCTGGCCTTGAACTCACTATATAGCCAAGGCTGGCCTCAAATGTGAGATGATCCTCCTGCCTCAGCCTCCTGAGAGAGGAGATAACAGGTGCTATGGTTTATATCTAGATGTCCTACTAAGGCTCATGAAATCCCAAGTGGGGCTTGCTGGGGGGTAATTAGATCATGTGGATGAGTTGCTTATTAGTGTACTAACCTACAGATGCATTCAGAACTAAATGCGGGAGTTGAAGCTTGGTTGGGTTCACTAGAGGGCTAGCCTGTAAGGGTCTAGTCCCCTTCCTCCTCTGAGCTTTCCCTCTCTGCTCCTTGCAGCCATACCATGAGCAATTCTCCTCTGCACTGGCTCTCTGTCATACCACCCTGCCTGGGATTCAGCTGAGTATGGATGGAAACCTCTACAAACTGTGAGCTGAACTGCATAATGAGACCTTTTCTCAAAGACAACAAACAGCCAGGGAGATAGCTCAGTAGAATAAGTGCTTGCCTGGCAAGTATGAAGTCTTGAGTTCAATTCAATCCCTGGTACTGCAAAAAAAAAAAAAAAAAAAAAAAAAGACAACAAACAAAGACCAATCAAGGCCTGGGATTTTCTTAGATGGTAGTTTAACTGCTTCAATTTGTGAAGCAAACTGACCATTACTGAATTATTCAGGATTTTTGCATGTTCTTAATTCAGTTTTAGTAATTCATATGTGTATAGGAATCTACTAAATTTTTCTTTTTCTTGTTTTGGAAGTACTGGTGATCAAACTTAGGACATTGCGCTTGCCAGGCAGGCACTTGACTGCTGAGCTATCTTCCCAGCCCACTACCCAATTTTTCTGAATTCTCCTATTTATTAGGGTACAATTTCTCAAAATGGTTACTAATAATTTTTTGGATATTGGTGCTACTGTGATTTTTGCCTTTTTCATTACTAAGTATATTAATTTGGGTCTATTCTTTTTTTGTGGTAAGGTTGGCTAAGGACTGTTTGTGTATTCTTTCAAAAGAATCATCTATTTGCTTTTTTTTTTTTTTTTGTCTTTTTGAGACAGGGTCTCACTATGCAGTTCAGGCTGGCCTTAAGCTCACTTTGTAGCTCAGGGTGGTCTCAAACTCACAAAAATCCTCCTGCCTCAGCCTCCCGAGTGCTGGGATTACAGAGAACCAACTATTTGATTCACTGATGCTTTGTATTTTTTGTTTCCATTTCATTCTTTTCTGCCCTGATCTTTATATTTTCATCAGTATTCTGGGTTTATGTATGGATTATTCTTGTTTTTGTAGAGCCTTGTTGTGTATCATTAGGATATTTTTTAAGGCTAACTGCATTTTTCTGATTTGGGCATTCACAGCTATAAACTCTTTTAGCACTCTATTCATTGTACTCCATAAATTCCTATATATTGAACTGGAATTATTGTTTGGTTGTAAGAATTGTCAGATTGATTGTTCAAGAAGGTATTGTTTAATTTCAATTTGTTTGCGTAACTTGGAGGTTTCTTTGGCCACTGATTTCTAGTTTTAGTGTCTTATGATCTGATGATATGCACAGGATAATTTCATTTCTTGTCATTTACTTAGCTAGTGTGTAGCTTATTTTGGAGAAAGTTCTGTGTATTGCTGAGAAGAGTGTGCAGTCTGTCTTTGTTGGATGCAACATTTTGTATATATCATTAACTCCATTTGTTTGAAAGTTTGGTTCAACTCTGATATTTATTTATTAATTTTTTTGTGTAGTTGATCTGTTATTTGTTACAGTGGGTTTTTAAAAATGAATTTAGGACAAGGTGTATAGGGTGTATAGGATCTTACTATGTAGATCAGACTTGTAGTGATTGTCCGATTTTCAGCCTCCCAAGCGCTGGGATTACAGGCATGCACCACCATGCCCAGTCTTAATCACAGTCTCAGTGCACCCTGAGGGTGAGGCCAACATGGTAGGCCTGGAGATTGAACCCTAGTCGCTGTGCTTTGCTGAAGCAGGTGTTTTAGTCCACTGAGCTATCTGGCTGGCCCTTACCATGGCTCTTATTGAAGTTCCCCACTAGAATTGTCTTGATGTCTATTTGATATTTTATGTCCAGTACCGTGTGTTTTATAAAGTTTTATATGCTGGTGTTCAGTGCATACATGTTTATAACTGTCATGTCTTCCTGTTGAATTGCCCCTATCTTAGTTATTCTTCTCTTGTTGCTGGGACAAATAACGAACATCCAAAATGAAGGAAGGAAAGCTTTATTTAGCTCACACTTACTGCGGGTTTCATTCCATACTTGGCTGGCTCCAAGGCAGAGTGACACATGGCAGAGAGCATCAGTTCATGGCAGTGGAACAACAACAATGCAACAAGGAGCAATGGCTACAGAAAGTCTGTCTCTCTGTCTGTTATATTACATTCAGGCTCTCTGCCCCAGGCTACAGGAAGTACTCACACCCATAATCCCAGCAGTACTAAAACCCATAATCCCAGCCTTGGATCACACATAATCCTAGTGGATCATGAGTTAATCACAAACTCTAGAAGTCCCCACCCCATGACTACATGAGGCTTTGGGAGGGATTACTAGAGACAAACCATAACAGTGTCCTTAACCAATGTGTAGTGATCTTATTTGCCTCTTTTGATCAGTTTTGACTTGAAGTCTACTTTGTCTGAAAATAGAATAGCTAATCCTGATTGATTCCAATTGCAAGTCTGAATTTTCTTTTGGATTAAATTTGTTTTGTGTGTACAACATATTTTGGAGTTTTGTTTATTTACTCTGACAATCTCTTTTTTGATTGGGCTATTGAAAACATGCACATTAAGAGTTATTACTGAAATATATTGACTTATTCTTGTCATTGCATTATTTTCTTATTGCTAATTATCTTTTTTTTCCCCTTCTGTCTAAAGGTTTCCCCTGCCTGATATATTTGTTCCATTGGATATTTTGTCATGTTGTCTCAGTCTAGGGTTTCTTGGATAATTTTTTTGTTAGTTTAGTGGCTATGAATTTCTGAAGGTGCTTTTGGTATGGAAATACCTTATTGCTCCATTAATTTTGAAAGAAGTTTTCTTTTAAAGATTGCAACAATTCACTGCAACCTCTTAAGGTTTGTGTTGAGAAAATTCTGCTGTAATTCTAACACATTTTCCTTTATAAGTGATTCATTACTTTTCTTTCTTTTAATGTATTTGTTATAGGGTCTCACTACACAGGTTGGACTTGTAGCGATCTTCCTGTTTTCAGCCTTCCCAGCACTGGGATTACAGGTGTACCCCTGTAATCACACCTGGACTAAGCAGCCTGCTCAGTGCGCCTGGCAGTGGGGCCAGCATGGCATGTGGTGCCGGGGATTGAATCCCGGTCCTTGCACTTGCATAAGCAGGCACTTAGTCCATTGAGTTATTTTGCTAGCTCTCATTACTTTTCTTTAATAGCAGCTTTTAAGATTTTGTCCTCATGGGGGACTGCTGAGATTTTAACTACAATATGTTATTGATAGGTTCCTTCTTGATCATGGCTATTTCACATACTAAATGCCTCATTCATGTGTGTTCAATTTTTCCTTATATGAAAACATTTATTTGCTCTTATGTCTTTGTTTGAAAGAGGAAAGATTTACTTAGCTAAAAGTTTGGAGAATTTTCAGATCATAGTTGACTGGTTCTAAGGCTGGATACTATTTCTATAAATAGTTTTTATGGCTTTTGTAGAGTCTTCTGATTTTTCAGTTTCCATTAATCTTATATTAGTCCTCTTTGAGTAATCTAGCAGCAGTTTGATTCTATTTTTTTAAAATAAAAGCTACCTGAGGAAATATAGTTTTTAAATATTAAAAATATGGTTAGTATATATTTGCAATTCATATAGTCCATAATCATTTTGGGCAGAAATTCCTATAAATACAGCAGCTTGTTTCTTTTTCCAGATTTTACATATTTCTATTTAAAAATAATTTCATTTTTATTTTTATTTTTTTGGTGGAACCAGGGATTGAACTCAGGCCCTTGTGCTTGGCAGGCAAGCACCTATTCTACTGAGCTATGTCCCTGGTGCCAAAAATAATTTTATTGATACATTTTAGATATACATAATGTTCACATTCATTATAGGGAATGTTGTACCTGTACGTGATATAACATCATGATTCTTTATTTTTTTTACCTCAGTTCCTCTCCCCTCCCTTTAATTCCCCTTCCTATCCTTATTTATAAAAGTTTCTTTCCATTTTTCTTTTTTTTATGTATTTAGTACAGGGCCTATAGGGTCTCACTACACAGATTGGACTAATAGTAATCTGCCTGTGTTCAATCTCCCAAGCACTGGGATTACAGGCACATGCCCCCAGACCCAGTCTCAATAACTGAGTCAGTGCATCCTGGGGGCAGGGCTTGCAAGGCAGGCCTGGGGATCAGATCCCCAGGCTCGGGGACTACTATCAGGGCTGGGGAAATAGCTCAGTGACATAAGCACCTGCCTGGCAAGCACAAGCACAAGTTCCTGAGTTCAATACCCAGTACCAGAAAAAAACAAAAAAATCAAAAGGCTACTATGAAGAATGTATAAAGAACTAAAAAATCAGATTCCTCAAATTTAAAGTGCTAATCCAAAAATAGGCATCTGAGCTGAAAACACAATTCTCAGATGAAGAAATAAGTACAAATGGCAAATAAATATATGAAAAAAGGTTTAAAATCAGTTGTCATTCAAGAGATGCAAATTAAAACAACACTGAGATTCCATCTCACTCCAGAAAGACCTACTGCTATCAAGAAGTCAATCACTGTGGAGACTCTTCAAAAAACTGAACCTAGTGTATGATTCATTTTAATTTTTGTTTGAGACGAGGTCTTGATGTGCATTTCAAGCTCATCCTGGACTCACTATGTAACCCAAGCTGGCTTTGAACTTGGCAGAGATCGTCCGGCCTTTGCCTCTAAGAGAACTGGGATTGCAAGTGTGCACCACCACGCCCAAGCTGTTTTCTGAATAAATGATCTCTCACAGCAACTTTATCCTCTTACACTGTCCTCACATTAGTCCCTTTTGTTGCCCGTATTTTCAACAGAATTTTAACCTCCTAGATCTTTCTTTGTATCCTTTTAATGTACTCTAATTCTCATTATTTGTGTTTTGTATTATTTTGGTATCTCAGCTAGCTTTTTATCAGTGTCTTCTGGAAGCTCCTTGATTGTTTTATTACCTTATGATCTGTTTAGTTATATCTTCTTTGAATTCTTCAAGTACTTTATCGATCTGTTTTGTTTTCAAATTCTGTGTTAACCTTTCATATAATTCAGCCTTTGATTTTCCCCCTCACTGCCTAATGGAGGAAGCTTTGTGATCAGCTTTGTGGGAGCTTGGAGTTTCTGCATGCATTTTCTGGACTTGTGATAGCTGTATCAACTGAGTGAGAAATGCTAACTAAAGTGGGTCAGCATAGTTCTGGGTATGGGAGCTGAAGGGATTTATTGAAGATAGAGAACCAACCCTGTGTGTGAGTGGCACCAACCCAGAGGCTTGTAGCCTGAATAGAATAAAAGGGAAATGAAGAAAAGAAGGAAGGCTCACTTTTGTTTCTTTGGAGGAGCTTCAGTCTTCGCCTTCACCTTGAGCATCATCTCCTGCCTTCTAGCATAGAACCTTCAGCCTTTACCACAGTCTTTGGCCTCCTGAGACATACTTGCACAAGATACTGTAGTGATCTCTAGGTCTTTGACCTCTACCTGGATTCTTTGGAGCTCCAGTGCACAGATAGCCCTTTTGCTCTCTTGACTCTGCAGTCACCTATTGTTACCCTACCCTGGAAATACTTACATATTTATACATATGCATATCTTGCATGAAATCTGTTTCTCTAGTGAGCATTGACTGATATGCTTGTCTTCTCATGCTTCTAGTGTGTGTGTGTGTGTGTGTGTGTGTGTTGAGTTTTGCAGGCATTCACAGAGGAATATTTTTGTTGCTAGCATAGGGAGTTCTTTAGTTAGTGTCTCCTTCTCCTTGATGCACTCTGGGCATGGCTAATTATGGGCATTTGCCTCTGTCCTGAGATCAGACCATCTCCATTAATCAGAGAGGGTATAATGTAATTTTCCCAGTAATCAGTTTTCCAGAATAGACTGCAGTTTTTAAACTTTATTTATTTATTTGCTACAGGGCTATCGGGGCAAGCATGGCATGTGGTACCAGAAATTGAACTTTTGCTCTTGAGCTTGGCAGGTAGACTGCAGTTATGTTAATGGCAAAAAGGAAATGCAGATAGTGAAATATAGAAAAAAAAACTATTTAGAACAACTGTAATACCTTGGCAATAGCAAGAATGAAATGTATATACACCTTTAACTGTGGAAGAGATGGGTGGGCCAGATAGCTCAGCTGATTAAAGCAGCTGCTTAGGCAAACTTGGGCTGGGGTTCGATCCTAGGTGTGCTGTGCTGAGCCCACCCCAAAGGGCACACTTGAGATGGCAATCAGTACGAGTCTGATCTGTGTAGTGAGACCCTGTACTAAATACATTAAAAAAGAAAATAACCATATCAGAGATATCTATAATTACAACATAAGCACCAAGACCATCCAAGTATTTACATATTGTAAATATCTCCTAAGTATGTTAATTATATCTCCCTAAAAACAGAGAAATATTCAATAGTAGTAACATAGAGTTAGTGTCTAAAGATTAATAAACCTTAATGGCTATATCAAGAAAGACAAAAAGAGGTAGGAAACAGGAAAATGAAAGAAGAAAATTGGAAAATTAAATAAAATAGAAGATGAGGAAGGAGAGAAAAGTGTGATGAAGTGTCCTATTAAAAATAAAAGAAAATATAATTAGATAAAAGTAACAAGAGAACAAGAAAAATGAGAAAATAGAAAAAAAGGAAAAATAGATGAAAAGCAAAGAAAAAATGAAAAATAAAAATCTTTCATTTAAAAATTTTATTTATTTATTTATTTATTTATTTATTTATTTATTTATTTATTTATTTTGCGGAATCAGGGATTGAATTCAGGCCCTTGTGCTTGCCAGGGTGGCATTTATTCCACTGAGTCATCTCCCTGGCCCATATTTTTTTTTAAGAAAAATCTTTCAATTCTCCTCCAAATAGTCAAATAAAAGAGGGAAGAAAATAGAAATAATATGAACGAAAAAAATTTTTTCTCTATATGTTTAAGTGATTGATTTCTTTCTAGGATTTGTAGTTTTGGAATCAAAGGAGAATCATAGTTTTCTCTACTTCGCATTTTGGCCTGTGGGTTTTTGAGGTTTCTCTCTATTCATTCCAGAGGCCTCTGCTGTCCACTTGGCAACTATTCTCACTGAGGTGTGTTCTCACTTATGTTGTTAGATGGGAATGCAATCAGACTTTTCAATTATGCTGGATACAGGCAGTAGCACAAGGATCAAGGAGACCACTGTACTTGCTGCCGCCACTTTCAAACCCAGTCACAGAAGATGAGCATAGCTTCTCACCACAGAAGGCAGGGTCTCACGTTCTTCCTGGCTGAGCTGACACTCCTCAGGGGCTCCATGTCTAGTCCATGTGCTGTCCATGACTGTCTCCCTTGGCTGTCTCTCAACCAGTCACTGTGAGAGGGTAACACAGAGAACCCTGAAGTGGAGTAGTTTTGTATTTTTTCCATGGATCAGTCTTAAAGAATCAATCCCTTTCTGAAATGGTGCCAGATTAAGCATTCTCTAGCAACAGGATGGACACTGCACTGAATTTATTCTCAAAATGATGCATGCCATATGGAATGTGTCACCCTCAGAGTAAATCCGCATACTCTTTGCAGTTTTCAGTAGCTGTGGAATTTTCTTGGGAATAGTGCTGCTGGCCCATTCTTTTTTTTTTTTTTTTTTTTTTTCTGGAGCTTCCAACCCTGGGGGCTTCCCTTGTGTCTATAGAGATGGGTTTCCCTCCTGAAGATCTAGGGTGATCTTGCAGGCTGCTTTGTTCTTTACTCTTATTTTGGTTCCTTTCTCTAACTTGTTTGTGCTTTTATTTTTCCTGTCAGTTTTCAGTTTGGATGTCCATAAGGAAAGGAGAATGCAAGAATTAAAGACACCTTCTCTTTTCTCATTATCTCTGCCCCCTTTGCTTCTCCCCTGACTCTCCTCATCCCTCTCTGTCCCTGCCTCGCTTTGTATCTCATTTCCTTTTCTGATCTTTTCTCCCATAACCTTCTCTTTTTTTTTTTTTTTCCTTCTAGTGGACACATCTAAATCTTGTTTGATTTGCTTATGAGTACAATATATTATGACAAAGAATCCTCCAAGAGTATTGAGATTCTATTTTACATGAAAACATAGAAATTTGCTCTATCTGAGGGATGTATAGTTTTTCAAAATACAGGGGGTTTGATGGTAGCCTCAGAAACTCAAGAAGAATGAAAATGAATATTTTGGCTTTGTTACATGCTTCTGCTTTTATAAGGGCATAAAAACTCACTAGACAAATTAAAAAATTGCTTTCCTGTGATAAAATATTTAGAATATCTGTTGTCCACTATAGGTCACAAAATACCTAAAATTATCATATGTTGGGTCTTAAACCCCATTGAAATACATATTTCAGTAGAACTGTTTTCTTCTTTCTCTTGTCTTTTGTGTGCAGGAGACGGAATATAGGATTTTACACATGCTAGACAAGTGCTCTACCACTGAGTTACATCCTCAGGTCAGCAGCACAATTCATTATTCAAAGTAAGCACAGAGCTTTCGGTTTTCAGCTAGGAGGAGGCTAAGGTGCAGCTTTCTTCAGTCATTCCGAATCCGGGTTCATTGGACACCAGCCACCTCCAGCGTGCCACCCAAGTTCAACTTCAATGAGATCAAAGCCGTGTACCTGAGTTGTACTGGAGATGAAGTCAGCACCATGTCTGCCCTGGCCCCCAAGATTGGTCCCTTGGATCTGTCTCCAAAAAAAGTGAGGGATGACATCACCAAGGCAACTGGTGACTGGAAGAGTCTGCAGATTACCATGAAACTGACCCATTCAGAACAGATAGGCTCAGATTGAGGTGGTGCCTTCTGCCTCTGCCCTGATCATCAGAGCCCTCAGGGAGCCACCAAGAGACAGAAAAAACCAGAAAAACAACAAACACAGCAAAAATACCATTTTTCATGAGACTGTCAACATTGCCTGACAGATGCAGCACCAGGTCTTTAGCCAGAGAACTTTCCAGAACCCTTAAGGAGATCCTTGGGACTGCCCAGTCTATGGGCTGCAACGTGGAGAGCCAGCACCCTCATGACATCATAGATGACATCACTAGTGGCATTGTCAAATGCCCAGTAGCTAAGGAGCATAGGAAAATATGTCAATAAAGAGATGATCTGACAACCAGCAGTCTTTTCTTGGGGGACCTCATTCCTGGTGGGGTGGTTAGTGGGGTCATGGTGGCAGGTCCTGTAAACTACCCTGGGTGACTAACTCATGGGTAACATTCTACTCTGTATGGGATAAACTTGGGGAAAAAACTGAAATGAACATTGCTTTTTACAGAAAAAAAAAAAAAGCACAGAAAGAGTTTCCTAACTAGCTTTATTGGAAACATCAGTTATTTCACAGAAATAATGAGTGCAATTAGAAAAGAAAAAAGGTAAAATCACAATGGATATCAAAGTCTAGAAAACAGTAACTACTATAAACAGTTGTATTTTAACAAATTGGACAATCTTGGATAAATACAAAGATTCCTATTTGTGCAAATTACCAAATCCAAGCCAAAAAGACATAATGAAAATATTGAGCAATCAAACAAGTGTTGAAATTGAGATAGGAATAAAAACCGAACCAATTAAAAATAGTCCACAACCTGATAGACTTTCTACTGAATTCTATGAAATCCTTAAGGACATTACATCACCAATAGTCCTCAGACTCAGATGAAATGGAAAGAAATGAAGTACTTTCAAACTCACTTCTAGAAGGCAGCGTCACTGATCCAAAAATGAGACAAAAACCCAAATACAAAAGAAAATTACAGGCCAGTCTTCTTAATGAACAGAGATGCAAAATCCTCAAAAAGATATTGGCAAATAGAATGTAACACATCATCAAAAGGATCACACATGACCAAGTAGGTTTCATCCCAGAGTTCCAAGAATGGCTACACATACATAAATCAATAACTGTAACACATCACATCATCAGACCCAACAACAAAAACCACACAATCATGTCATAGATGCAGGAAAGGGTTTTGAAACATCCAACTCCCTCATGAAAAATTTTTTGAAGAAAGTATGTGTAGAAAGACTTTACCTGAATCTGTTAAAAACTATTTATATTGTCCAATTTGTATTTTAGCAAACTAATGGCCAACACCATATTAAATTCGGGAAAAACTGACTACTTTCCTTATAAAGTCAGGAACAAGGCAAATGTGCCTCCTGTCACCACTGCCATTCAATATAGCACTCAAAACTTTAGCCAGAGCAAGCAGACAAAAGTAAGAAATAAAAGGGATATTCAGGGGGAAAGAAAGAAGTCAAATTATCATTATTTGTATATGATGTGACACTCTACATGGAAGACCTAAAGAATCCTACCAAAAACCTTTTAGAATTAATAATTTTAGCAATGTGGAACGATACAAAATCAGTAAGATTTGTGTATACCAATAATGAACTTGGGGCCAGGGAGATGGCTCAGTGGAATAAGCGCTTCCCTGGCAAGCACAAAGGCCTGAGTTCAATCCCCAGTTGTGTAAAAAAAAATGAACTCAGTGAGAGAGAAATTAGCAAAACAATACCATTTGCAATAACATAAAAAATTAAATAAATAGGAATTAACCAAACCAGGGTAGTGGAAAACCTATACAGAGAAAACTAACAGTATTGTGAAAGAGGACATTAAAGAGAGCATCAGAAAATAAAAATCTAGGTCAGAGAGATAGCATAACAGTTTAACCACCTGCCTAGAAAGGCTCCTTGCCATATAAGCATATGAAGTTGATCAAACATTTAAGCATTAACTATTCCTTTCAAGAAACTGACAAAAATTAGTACAATTATCTGAGTTGTAGTGTGTGTGTGTGTGTGTATTTCCCTTCTGTTTTTTCTCCTTTCCCTCATTTCAGTTGTTCTTTCCTTTTGAGCAGTTTCATTCCCTTTCACAATATCTATTGTACCTTTCAGATTTTATTTGCTTTTTCAGTTTCTTACACTAAGGAGACAATACAATGTTTACACATGGGAAGTTAGACCCTGAGGAGCCACCAAGACCACTAGAACAGGCAGGATTGCAATAAACAGTGATATTTTTATTGCAGGCATAGTCAATAAGCTATTGACCATGAACAAAGGAAGAGCACAATTTATAGGCTAGTTTAAATATGGGAGGGGCATCCCACTGAGGAAAATGGAAAACTTTAAGTTTCTCAGGGATCATGGGTGTGTCTGGTGCCTCTTTGGGAGGAAGGAAGTACAGGATGACAGTGACATTCTGCTGATTTACAGCATTACGGGTTTCCTGTAAGCCTGAGAACCAGGCCTGGGAACCATGCTCATAAACAGATTTATTCTAGTCTCTCAGGCTGAGGGTGGGGGGCTTCCTGCTTGACCAGAGTGGTGATCTGTAGTTTTTCTCTTCAGGTTAGGAGAGGCCTAATTATTAGGACCTCACAGCACATACAGATCTCATTGTTTTCGTGTATGAGTACAGCTTCTAGTTGTATCCAATTTTCTTTCTTTTTTTTTTTTTTTTTTCTTTTTTTTGTCTTTTTGAGACAGGGTCTCACTATGCAGTTCAGGCTGGCCTTAAACTCACTTTGTAGCTCAGGCTGGTCTCAAACTCACAACAATCCTCCTGCCTCAGCCTCCCCAGTGCTGGGATTACAGATATGCACCACCACACCCGGCTGTATCCAATTTTCTATGTAAGCCTTGTATTTATCTTTCTTTATAGTTGAATAATACTCCAGTGTATAAAAATACCTATTACTCAGTTGATGCACATTTGGGTTGTCTCCAAGATTTAGCTATGACAAATTATGCTGCTATAAACATGGGTACACGTATATCACTATGGTATGATCTTTTCAGTTCTTACAGAAAAATACCCAGGAGGGGAATAGCTGGGTTGAATGGAACCTCCAATTCTAGTTTTTTGAGGAATCTCCACACTGATTTCCATATAGGTTGTACCAGTGTGCACTCCCACCAAAAGTGTAAAAGGCTTCCATTTTTCCAACAGTCCCTCCAGCATTTATTGGTTATTGGTTGATTGTTTTTTTTTTTTGAGGATAAAACTTTATTGGAAAGAAAAAACTTCTCTTGCAGAGGAACAGAAAGGGGCCTGAGCGGGTTTCCTGGGGAAGCTGTCTCTTTTTGGGACTTTTATAGGGCAAAACCATGTGGGACAAAGGTAGTGAAGGGGTCTCTCTTAGGTGAATGTGCGGTGGGACAAAACTATGGTCAACCAACGGGATTACAAGCACCATTGTTCAGGTAAAGATGATTAGACCCAGGACCAAATGGGGAAGCGAGTCACATAGTAAGTGGGCATGAATATGGGACAGGGTCTTTTCCCCTTGGTTGATTTCTTTATGGTAGCCATTCTTTCTGGGGTGAGATGAAATCTTAACATTGTTTTAATTTGCAATTGTTGAATGGCCAGTGATGTTGAATATTTTTCATATATTTATTTGTCATTTGTGTTTCTTCATCTGAGAAGTGTGTGTTCATCTCAGATGCTTATTTTTGGATTGTGTCCTTGAATTTTAGGGGCTTGGATTTTTAAAATTCTTTAAATGTTCTAGTTATAAATCTTTGAGAAACAGCCATATAAATTTTTCCCCAATTTGTGAGTTCTCTTTTCATTCTGTTGGTGATTTCTTTTGATGAGCATAAGCTTTTATTTTCAGAACCAGGGATTGAACTCAGGCCCCTGTGCTTTCTGGGAAAGCACTTATTCCACTGAGCCATCTCCCCAGCCCCGTATATAAGCTTTTTTTTTTTTTTATAGGACGAGATCCCAGTATTTCCCATGCAGTTTCATTTTTGTTCATGAACTCTCTGCCTACTCCTGTCTTCAAGATTTCTACCTACATTCTATTCCAGTAGATTTAGTGTTTCTGTTTTAATATTTAGGTATTTGTTCCATTTTGACTTTAGTTTAGTGCATGGTGATAGACATTGGTTTAATTTTAGTCTTCAGCATGTGGAGAGTCAGGTTTTCCAGCACTATTTTTAAAGACATCATTCTTTCAGTGAATTTGTTTGGCCCTTTTGTCAAAGATAAGGTGACTGAGCATGTTTGTAGTTGTTTCTGCATTTTCTAATCTGATCCACTGATCCTCAAGTCTGGTTTTTTTTTTTTTCTTTTTTTGGCTAGTATCATACTGATATTATTATAGTACTTTGTATTATAATTTCAAGTCAGGAATTGTGATACCTCTTGCCTTTCCTTTGTTGCCCAGAATTGATTTGCTATTCTATTCTAGGTCTTTTGATTTCCTGATAAATTTTAAGAATGGTTTATCTCTACCTGTGAGGTATACTAATGGTATTATGATCAGATTGCATTCAATTTGTATAAGAATTTTGGCAGTGTGGCCACTTTCACAAATTTGATACTTCCTATCCATGAGCAAGTAATATATTCCCTTTTTTTTTTTTTTTTTTTTTTGGCAATATCAGGGATGGACCTCAGGACTTTGAGCTTGCCAGCCAGGTAGGTGTTTATTCTACTGAGCCATATGCCTGGCTCCATTTTCTGAAATCCTCTTTGATCTCTTTTTTTCAGAGTGCTACAGTTTTCACTGCAGTTTCCCTTTAACTTCGTTTGTCAGATTGATTCATACTTATGTCATTTTATGATGCCACTGTGAAAGGTGTGGTTTCCCTAATTTTTCTATCTTAGTATGTTTGTTGTTTTTGGACAGGGAAGCTATTGATTTTTGAATGCTGACTTTGTATCCAGCTACTCTACTGAATTTGCTTATTAATTCTAGGAGTCTTATGATTTGTCACATAGATCACATGCAACTTTCCTACTTATGGTATCATGTCAGTGCTTGAAAAGTTTCAGAATTTTGGGCATTTAGGATCTTGAATCTCGTGATGCAAATCCTAAGTGAAAAATAATATTTTATGATTCTGTTTTATCTAAAGTTCAAATGAAAATCCCCAAACTTAAAAAAAACTCTAGAAGTCTTTTGGTGAAATTTTTGTAAAGCATCTTGCCATCTGTGTATAATGATAATTTAATTTCTTTCCTTATTCCTTGTTAATCCTTATTCCTTTTATTTCTCTTTTTAAATGTATTTAGTAGAGGGTCTATAACATCTCACTCTATACATCAGACCCATTGTAATCCTGTTTACAGCTTCCCTGGTGCTGGGATCACAGTTGTACACCACCATGCCCAGTCTCAATTGCTAGCATCTCAGTACACCCCAGGGATGGGCCTGGTGTGCCACACTGTGGATCAAATCTTGATCCCTGCGCTCTACCTAAACAAACATTTTAGTCTGGTGAGCTATCTGGCTGGTTTTTATTTCTCTTTCTTGTCTAATTTCTTTGGCTAATGTTTCCAAAACTATATTGAATAGGAGAGATGACAGTAAACATCCTTGTAGTGTTCCTTCTTTAAAAGAAAGAGCTTTCAGTTTTTGCCCAACTACTATGATGTTGGCTGTTGGTTTATCATAGATAGCTTTTATCAGACTGAGGCAAAGACCATCCATTCTGATTTTCTGTAGAGTTTTTATTGTAAATGAGTGTTGGACTTTATCAAAAGTTTTTCTGTATCTATTGAAATGATCATGTGATTTTGTCTTTGGCTTTGTTGATACTGTGTATTACATTTATTGATTTACATATGTTGTAGCATCCCTGTATTCCTGGGATGAATCCATTTTTAATAATGATTGATAATCTTCTTGATGGTTTGTAGCATTCTGCTTGCTAGCATTTTACTGAGAATTTTTAAGTTTATTTTCATCCATGAGATTGGCCTATAGTTCTGTTTTTTGGTTGAGTCTTTGTTTAGTTTTGATGTCAAGGTAATACTTGCCTTCAGGGATGACTTAAAAAATTGCTTTCCTTTCAATTTCAGCAAAGAGTTTTTGAAGAAATGACATTAAATCTTCTCTAAATTTCTTATAGAATTCTGCTGTGAATCCGTCAGGACTTGGGCTTTTTTTTTGTTGGTAAGTTTTTTTTATTACATTTTCAATTTTGTTCACCAATATTAGGTTATTCAGGATTTTTATATCTTCTTGACTCAGCTTTGATAATTCACATGTATGAGAGTAATGATTTTTTAAATTAATTTTATTGAGAAACAAATAGCAATGAGACAGTTTCCAAACAGATAGTAGGACAGTTACAATAATTAATACATTGTACATTGTTGTCTTCATAGTGGTTACTCATAGTATAAGATGCAGACATGATATTCTGTCCAAACACTATTGGTGCACATCTTTCTTCTCACTGAATTTTGAAGTAGGTATTGATAATCTTCTGAATTCTTATAGGATCTGTAATGATTTCATGGTTTTCATTGTCTGTTGTATGAATTTGACTTTCTTCATTTATTTTTTGATGAGAAAATAATCTCTTTTTTATTCTTTAAAGAGAGTACAAATTAAAATTAAAACAGGAAAAATTACAAGTGTTCAAATTTTCACTAAACAAGGTAATATGAATTTCACAGTATTTGTAATACATAGTGTTACCCTCCAAGCAGTTATTCATATTACCAGATATATGCATATAAGATAGGAATAAGAAAGAAATGTATAATAAATTAAGAGACAAAAATGAGAAATAATTGAAAAAAGAGATGAAACATATCATTAACTACCAGCAGAAATGCGCAGTACAGTTGTCCAAACCATCCTCATACATACATAGATGTATCTCTTTCCCTCACTCCCTCTCCTGTCCTCCTCA
Source organism: Ctenomys sociabilis (assembly GCA_004027165.1). Taxonomy (NCBI): domain Eukaryota; kingdom Metazoa; phylum Chordata; class Mammalia; order Rodentia; family Ctenomyidae; genus Ctenomys; species Ctenomys sociabilis. The sequence goes on from PVKA01009981.1 coordinate 21,186, forward strand.
ACTCAGTAACTTTCCTTTTGAATAAGTTCATTCCCATTGAACAATGTCTACTTTACCCTTCAAATTCCATTTTTCTCTTTCAGATTCTCACACTAAGGAGGCAATACAATGTTTGCACATGCAGGTGTGATTTATCTTACTTAGGGTATTTTCTTCAGTTGCATCAATTTACTGACAAAAGACTAAAATTTGTCCTGCTCTATAGCTGAATAATACTTCACTGTGTAAAAATACCACGTTTCTTATCAATTTTTTAGTTGATGGGTACCTGGGTTCTTTCCAGGATTTAACTATAACAAATGGCACTGTTATAAACATGGGTGCACATATGTCGCTGTGGTATGAGGTTTTCAGTTTTTCTGGAAAAACACCGAGGAGAGGAATAGCTGGCTTAAATGGGATATCTAATCCTTGAAGGAATCTCTATACTGACTTCCATACTGATTGTACCAGTCTGCACTCCACCAACAGTGAAGAAGGGCTCCTTTTACTCCACAGCTTTTCCAACATTAGCTCATTTTTCTTTTTTGGGGCTACTGGGGATTGAAGTCAGGACCCTGTGCTCGCCAGGCAGGCACTTATTCTATTGTACCATCTCCCCAGCCCATTGTCTGACTTCTTGATGTTAGTCATTCTTTCTTGGGTGAGATGTAATTTCAGTGTGATAAAACAATCTTTAAATCCATGTGGAGCCAGAAGAGCAATCCTGGTCAATAAGAGCAAAGCCAGAGGCATCACAATACTTGATATCAAGTTGTACTACATAGCAACAGTGAAAAAAACAGAATGTTATTGGCACAAAAACAGATATGTGAATCAATGGAAGACAACAGAAGATACAAACACATCCCCAGATACATTCGGCACTTTGATCTTTGACATAGAGGCCAAAATCATATACTGGAGAAAAATGATACTGTCTTTTACAAATATTGCAGGCAAAATTGGCTATCACTTGGAGAATTGGAGTTAGACCCATATTTCTCACCATGTGCAGTTCTAAGCTAAAATCAAAGTGGATCAAAGATCTAAACATTAAAAGAGAAAGACATAACCTAACAGAAGATAAAATAAGAAGAACCCTTAAAGACATAGTCACAGGAAAGACTTTCTGAACAGAACACCTACAGCACAACAAATGACAGCAAGAATTAAAAAATGGATAATATAAAGTTTAAAAGTTTTTGTGCAGCAAAGGAATTATTTCAACCTATAGAATAGGAAAAATTTCTTCCTGGTATTCTTCAGACAGAGTACTAATATATAAGATATATAAAGGGCTAAAAAAAACAGTCCACCACAAATAAAAGACACAATCAAAATAAGTGCAAATGAAGTGAATAGAGATTTCTTAGAAGTATGAATGGTCAAAAAACTTACAAAAATTCAACATCTCTGACCATTAGGAAAATGCAAAAGAGGTTTTCTGGTTGTGGTGTATATATTATCTAGGTAGCCTAAAATCTTTACCTGTTGAAATGCCGGCAGTTAAGGAAGGTGAATAAGATCTAGGTATGTACTGTACAATACAACACCTAATAATTTATTAAGAGGAAAGATCTCTTGCTGAGTATTCTTATTATATTACCACAAAATTTCCTTGCCAGTGAACTAAGTGACACTCATAGTATAACTGATTTGTATTTCTGTCCCTTTTCCATTCTGTCCTTGTCCCTTTTCCTCATCCTAGTTCTTGTTTTCCTTCTGAACAATTGCTTACCATTTAATAATATCTCTTGTACATTTGGATCTTAATTACTCTTTCAGCTTCTCACACCAGGGAGACAATATGTTTATATACTTACTTCTGGTTTATTTCACTTATGAGTATGGTCTTAAGTTGCATCCATTTATAAAAGTCTCACAGTTGTCTTGTTTAATGGTGGAGTAATACTCCATTATACAAAAGTACCACAATTTTTTTTTTTATTTAGGACAGGGTCTACAGGGTCTCACTGCATAGATTGGACTCATAGTGATCCACCTGTTTATAGCCTTCCAAGAGCTGGGATTGCAGGCATGATCCACCACATCTAGCCTCATTTGCCATCTCAGTGCACTCCAGGGGTAGGGCTGGCATGGCAGGCCCAGGGATCAAACTCCTGGCCCCTGCATCTGCCTAAGCAGACACTTTAATCTTCTGAACTATTTGGCTAGCTTTTTTGTCCATTGCCTGGTTGATGTGGATTTGGGTAGTTTCTAAGATTTGCCTATGACAAATTGTGTTGCTATAAACATGGGTGCACATATGTCGCTGTGGTATCTTTTGAGTTCTAGAAAAATACCCAAGAGGGACATAGCTGGGTTGAATGGGACCTCCAATTTGGAGGAATCTCCACATTGGTTTCACAGTGTTTGCACCAGTCTTCACTACCACCAACAGTGGAGAAGGGCATCCTAACTAGTCTTTCAGTGTGAATCCACTAGAGTTGTCTGGCACAATCCCTGGGCTCAGCAGAGTATCTTCTTTCCCTTTGTCAGATAGAGGGCAGTGGTTGGGATTTCCTGCTCACTCAGAGTTTTCTGGCGATTGGGGAAACAACAACCAAGCACTCCCTCTGAACCAACTCTGTTCCATCTTTCCCCTCTCCTGTTCCTTGAGGTTGTGATCTGAGGGCCCCTGCCAGCTCAGGGCCACTCACACATTGCAGTGTTCATCCTCTCTGTACATCACTCTAGGATGGTGGTCTTCCCTTGTCAATCCAGAGCAGGCAGGTGTGGGTAAGACATACTGGGACACAGTGTTCCCTAGTGTGTGGGAGGTTGAGTGCAGAAAGGGCAGCCTGTTTCTTTGTTTCACTCTCTCCTCTCTGGTGTCTCTCACAGCTTCCCTGGGTTCCAACTACAATTTATTCCCACACTGGATTTCTTCCTCCAGGTGGTAGAGAGGGTATGTGGGACACCTGTCCCTGGAGTCTGGCCTCTCCATTGATGGCTCCTTCTTTTAGGCTGTTACAACTTCTCCCAAAATGGCACCGTGCCTCATAAAAGCTGCAGGGGGAGGAGAGTACCAGTGACAGACCTGCTCTACTTCCTTTATTCAGTAACCCAGATATTTGGTTTAACTTGCAGGATTCATCTTTCAGGCAGATTCTTCCATTGCTGGGTGTGATGGCTTCCCCATTTTAAAAAACCTGTAGTTTCCTGTGTCTCTTCTCCAAGTATCTCCAGCCTACTTCCTTCTCTAATTAGCCATTTTGTCTAGAAAACCATCTTTTCAAATATGTGAACTTTGGCATATGTAAATTATGTTTTATCCTTTTCAAATAAAAAATAGGGGCTGGGGAGATGGCTCAGTAAAATAAGTGCTTGCCTGGCAAGCGCAAGGGCCTGAGTTCAATCCCCAATTCTGCCAAAAAAATGCAAAAATAAAAACCTGCTGTTCAGATATATCTTAACTTCACAGTAGTGGATGCCTGAGTAAGGGAAGAGAGATAGAATGAGCAACAGATAATGTTTTACCTGCATTCCTAATGAGGAGACAGAATATGAATGGCTCACATGAGTGCTCTAGTTTTCCTCTTACGTTGTCACTTGATCTCATTTCCTCCTATTCTCTTATTTTCCCCAAGCTTTCCACTGAATGCTGGTGTGCATCATCATTTCAGCTCTTCCCTTTTGTCATCTGATGATACCTATATTGCCTAATGCGTGGTGGACAGATACACATCTGAATCTCCTAGGACGTTTGCTCCAAATGCAGACTGTCTCTATCTCTTAGGGCTATCAAGGAAGCTATAGGAGGTATTGTTTGTAAAGTGCTTAAAATGGTGCTCTTAACAAAGTAAGCACTGCCATACAATTTTGTGTTCTCATTAATAGTTGTACTACCGAAACAGTATACATTAAATCCCTGATTTATGCATGAGTTCCCTTTGGGGAGAACATTGGATTTGTTCCTAGTCTGACAAAATGATGCAAATATACAATGTAAAGCTTTTCCTCTTACTTCTGGGCATCTGTTTTTTTTTTAAGATTTTAAGTTTAATTTTGTTTTTATACATTTTTATGCCCCATATTTTCTACAGTATACACAGACTGCTCATATAATCTGGAACAAATATTACATTGATGAAAATCTGAAAATGCATGCCTTTCTATTAATTCTGGATGACTTTATGGAGCTCACGGCGTATCCAAGATTGTATTAAAGGTTACATTTCAAAATACTTGAAAGACTGAGTATTTAACTTCCAAATGCGATCTTGTGGGTGCTGGGTATCTTAATCCTATAGAGCTTTACCTGCTTGCCAATTGGACCTCCCCTTGTTGTGCTTTTAGATGAAGGTAGCAAAGGACACTAAACCTTCCATGGGCATCTTGGGTTCTAATCAAGCACTGCACTACTGTATATTTTAACGCTATACATTAAGCACACAATAGCACAACTATGACAATATCTGGGAGACACACAAGCTACTTCAGCAATTTGTTTGTGTCTATGAATGTCCATAATGCAAGGTCTATTCATATCTATAAAAATTCACAACTTGTATATTTGTAATTTGGGGAATTAAAATACTGGAAGTCAATGGCAGAAAATTTGCTTTTCTTTTTTCTCCTTTCTTCTTTCTTTCTTTCTTTCTTTCTTTCTTTCTTTCTTTCTTTCTTTCTTTCTTTCTTTCTTTCTTTCTTTCTTTCTTTCAGAACCAGTGATTTAACTCAGGCCCTTGTGCTTGCCAGGGAAGCACTTATTCCACTGAGCCATCTCCCCAGCCCCTAAAATTTTTATTTTTATTAAAATCCTTAGGTGAGTCTGATGCACGTTAGGTTTTGCAATCACTGAACGACACACTCTCCTTGTACTGGTTAATTTTGATAGTCATTTTGACTTGGTTAAGAAATTCCTGCAGAGGTGATTGGATCATGAGGGTGCCAACCTCACTAATGGTTAACACACTGCTCAGTTGATTGCCAAATGAACTATTAGGGAGTGAGGCCTATTTGCAAGAAGAGGGTTATGGGGGTGTAACAGGGGAATATATCTGCTCTTTGGCCTATTCCTGTCTGTTTCAATTCCTGTTCTCTCTACTTCCTGGCTGCTATGAGTTGAGGAGCTTTCCCTTGCCATGCCTTGTCATCATGATGTCTCTGCCTTGCAGTCAGTAACCATGTACTAGTACCTTGGAAACTGTGCACCAAAATGAACCCTCCCTCCTTTAAGTTATATACATCAAGTATTTCGTTCCAGCAATGGGAAGCAGACTAGTTACACTCTCTAAGCGATCTCATCCACATATGGGGCCAATTACTACTTGTATGGAAAGCATGACCAAAATATATGTCAAGGTGGTTTTCCTGAATTCAAGATTCTAATACATGTCATTTCTTCTGGATATCTCCACCCACATACGTTACATGTTAGAAGGTACATCCAGAGGCTTCTCCAGATCTCTTTCTTCATCAGGACTAATGCATGGCAGTTATACAGTTTATTTGCCCTATCCAAAGTAAAGAATCACCCATAGTCTGTTCCATCTCTCTTCCCTTCAATACCCAGTTGCTGCCAACACTCATTTTTCTCCAGTGCCTGCTTTTTCTCAGTCTAGCCCCTTGATTCCTTGGGGTTTCTGTTCTTTCATTTTCATCTCACAGCTGCAGCCTAGGTTGTAATCTCCCTAATCCAGATTGCTGAAAAGCAGCCACAGTCGTTTTCCTCTTCCAAGAATGTCATCAGTTCTACTCTGCTCCAGTTTGAGAGAGTGTGAATTAGAGTTATATATGTGAGTCTCCAAGGACTTCATTCTTTTATAAACATCATTACCTATGACTTCTACATATATAAAAGTAACACTTTCTTATGGTGAACAATATAGGCAATAAAAAGGGTACAGCAATGGACAAAAGAAAATCCTGGCTATCACCTTTCAGCTGGAACTACTGTCTTCTAGGAATTGGCCAAAATGACTACCCCAAAGGGCAAGAGGAGAGGAACCCGGTATATGTTCTCCACGCCTTTTAGAAAACATGTGGTTGATCCTTTGGCCACATACATGTGAATCTACAAAAAGGGTGATATTGTAGACATCAAGGGAATGGGTACTGTGCAAAAAGTAGTATCACACAAATGTTACCATGGTAAAATGGGAAGAGTCTACAACATTACCCACCATACTGTTCGCATTGTTGTAAATAAGGAAGGTAAGGGCAAGATACTTGCCAAGAGGATTAGTGTGCATATTGAGCATATTAAACACTCACAAAGTCGTGATAGCTTCCTGAAACATGTCAAGGAAAATGGTAAGAAAAAGAAGGAAGCCAAAGAGAAAGGTACCTGGGTTCAGCTGAAGCTCCAGCCTGCCCCTCCCAGAGAAGCAGCACACTTTGTGAGGACCAATGGGAAGGAACTTTAGTTGTTGGAATCTGTTCCCTGTGAATTCATGGAATAAACTGGGGATGTTGCTCTGCCATTCACTATCTAATTGTCAGCTTAAGTGTTCTAGGCCTTATGTAAGAATAAAATCATCCTGTGTTGTAAGGGTGGTTTTCTTAGTTGAACAGATATGTGGTGCCTTCTTATCTCAGAAATATTTGCAGCAGATTTTCACTGCATCTAGTAATTGTGTCTAGTCTTTACTCTTCAATGTTTTTTTTTTTTTTTTAATTTTAAGGAAGGGTCTACAGGGTGTTCAGGATCTCATTATTAGATTGGACTCATAGTGATCTTCCTGTTTGCAGCCTCCCAAGACCTGGGATTACAGGCACATGCCACCACGCCCAGTCTCAAGTGTCCTCTAAGCATGCCCCAGGGTGGGGCCAGCAGGGCAGGCCAGCAGGCCCGGGAATCAAACGCCTGGCCCCTGTGCCTGCTTGCAGGTGTTTTAATCTGCTAAGCTATTTGGCCAGTCTTCATTGTTTTTCTTGCTGAAAGGTATTGGTGAGGTATTGTGCAGGTATATACCCAAATATTCAAATATTTATAAAATATTTATATTGGCTTGAAGATCCTATAAATCACCATGGAGAAAAGATGTATCAAAATAAATGGAAGTCACTTCAGAAACAAATGTAATTCCATTTCAGTTAGATAAATTGTTTAAAGCAAAAAGGAAAAAAAAAAAGAAAGAAAGAAAAAGAAAATTCTGGGTATCATAGCACTTACTTTACATTATGAGATACTAGTAAATAAACAAATATTGGGTAAGTAAGCAAAGCTCTGATAATAAATGAAGAGATATAAAGAGAAAAAAGAGTGCTGGGAAACTTTTTTTCATAGTCTGACTAAAAAAGCCTGTTTTATGATTTACTTATTTATTTTAAAGAGAATACAAAAATAGGTAATGTATCAGAACAGATAAATTAAAAAAACAACAGGACAGGTATTCAAAAGTGGTTGTCATATTGCACATTTCTGTCTTCAATGCCAGTGCTCAGATTACAGATGTAAACATAAAACTGGTCAAAGTCAGAATTTTAAGCATTAACTGCTAAATTCAAAAAACATAGACATTAGTGGTACAATCATAATAGCTCTCCTGTATGCCTACATACATGATTTTTCCTCCTTCCTTAGAGAAAGTCTTTTAGAAGAACTGATATTTTATTAGCTGAGGCCTGAGGTTTGGACCTATGTGGTATTCAGGGCCACCTGAGTAGATGGGAGCAGGTCAAGCAAGATGTATCATAGGGACTGAGTTTTGAAAGGTGATTTAGATTTTATTCCAGATATGATGGAAAGCCATGGGAAGAATGAGAGCAGGTGAAGGAGATAATCTCATTTATACTTTAAAAGAATTATTCTGGCTCTTGTATCACTCTAGGTTGTAGAGGAAAAGTCTGCGAAGAGGTAAGAAAAGAAGGAATCCCAAGGTGAAGAGCTGTTTGTTAGTGATCCCAGTGAGAGGCAATGTGGCCTAGGTCAGGGTACTAGCAATAGAACCAGTTAGAAGAAGGCACATTATTAGTTTAGATAGAGCTGACAGCACTGTTGGCTGTCTGAATATGAGTTGTGAGGAGGAAAGAAAGTAAACATGACTGAAAATATTTTAGACTGGGTGATTTCAGTGTGCACACCAACGATCCAGCCAACTCCTTTCCCTCTCACTTCCTCTGGAAGTTTGACAGGTGTGTAAGGTCAGGCATGCAATCTGAGTCATGTGGAGTTTAAGATTAAATCACTGAAGTGTGGATGATGAGGAGGCAGCTGAAATATGAGTCTGGAGTTCAAAGGAGAGGCCAGGGCTGGCAATTTATAGCCATCAAACAGGAAGTCACCCAGGGACTGAATGTAGGTAGAAAAAAGAAGTATTTCTGTTGTTTATAAGTCATCAAATTTGTGGCATTTTGTTATAATATCTAAAATAGACTAAGATGAGGGGAGGTAAATGAACTAAAGAAATGTATTAAGATTGCCACTAAGCGCTAAAGGTATAATTTCAGAGTAAAGTAACAAAATTAGACTGAATTTAGTCATTAGCCCTTTAAATTCTTCTTTGGTCATGTTCAGCTAGTGAAAAGTTAAATTCAGGGTTGTGTTCTTGACAGATGATGTGGTAGAGCAAACAAAGGGAAGGAATTCGTGAGGAAGTAATTATAACAATGGACCATAGAATCTAAGCTACTATTTGACTTTATAAAAGCAGAACTGAACCATGAAGATGCACTGAGTCAAATTATGTGAAAGAGTAGTTAAAATAAAATCTCCAACAAGAAAGGAGCTAGAAAGGTACAAGGTTTCATCTAGAGTGTGTAATGTTTGAAACTGAGGCTTCTGAGGTGGTGTATTTTGTTGGCAGTGCCTATAAGTGGGTGGGTGAAGTGAAAACTAACTTTGGAAGTCAGAACATCAAGGAAGTGAAGGGCCAGGGTGCTTCACTACTCATTTATTTATTTATTTATTTATTTATTTATTTATTTATTTATTTTTTGTCTTTTTGAGACAGGGTCTCACTATGCAGTTCAGGCTGGCCTCGAGCTCACTTTGTAGCTCAGGCTGGTCTCGAACTCACAGCAATCCTCCTGTCTCAGCCTCCCGAGTGCTGGGATTACAGGCATGCGCCACCACGCCCGGCCATCACTACTCATTTATGTGAATATAGAAATCCGCAAGAATTATGGCAGAGGTAGTACTAAAAGAAAAGCCATAAGGTAGACTGTTGGGTTCAATAAAAAGTCTTCAGCTCACTTATATGGAGCTTCCATTGTACATGATGTCAGTTCTGTGTAACGTGTCTGTCACTTCACAGTATGGAATAAGGAGGGCGCCACACTGCTCATCCAATTTGGTGATTTTCACATAACAGTTTTCTTTCTTTTTTTTTTTTTTTTGTATTTAGGGAAGGGTCTACAGGGTCTACAGGGTTTCACTACATAGATTGGACTCATGGTGATCTTCCTGTTTTCAGCTTCTGAAGAGCTGGGATTACACGTGCGTGCCACCATGCCTAGCACATGCCAGTTTTTTAAGCCCTTGAATTTTATTTCCTTGATGCACTTCCCAGTATTTATGGTCAGGCAAGTTCTGTTGAAATCTAAGGGACAGAAAAAGCTGATAGCTATGACTTCTGATATATGAACAGAGGCCAGATTGTCAGCAAAATATTCTCAGAATTGAGATTGTCTGCTCATCCCAAGAATATCCTTTCAGCCTGAATTTTAAAGGCAAGATTAGGGCTGAGGACATAGCTCAGTAGAATAAGCACCTGCTTGGCAAGCCCAAGGCCCTGAGTTCAATCCCCAGGACCAAAAATAAAATAACCTAACCTAACAGAAAATAAAATAAAATAAGGGCAGGATTAATGTCCCAATTGGGGACAGATAGATTACTCACTTCTCCTTGGAAAATCAGATTGTGTAATCCTCTGTGCTTTTTTATGTTTGTCAGCAGCAATATTTAGAGATACATTGTACCTCTGGCGTTGTGAGACCCCTGGGTGTTTCAAGAAGATCTGATAAATGAAATCATTCAGTAAACAACTTTTTAAGATTACCTTTTCTTCCATGCAATACACTTGTTTGCAATCTATTCCAAATTGTGGTTAGGTCAGTATCCCATTCCTTTGTATTACTGAGTAGTATTCCTTGGTGTGAATATAATAGTTTGTTTAACTATTTATGTATATTTTGGTACTGGGAATTGAACTCAGGACCTTGCACTTGCTAGGCAGGTTCTGTGCTGCTGAGCTATATCTCTGACTCCCCACATACATATTGAAGGACATTTCAGTTATTTCATTTGTATCTTTTTTTTTTTTTGGTGGAACCAGGGATTGAACTCAGGCCCTTGCGCTTGCCAGGGAAGTGCTTATTCCACTAAGCCATCTCCCCAGCCCCCTTGAGTTATTTCATTTGTAGCTGTTACAAATAAAGATATTATATGTTTTATGTATGGTTTTCTTTTTTTTTTTTAATTTTACGGAAGTGTCTCACTAGTAAATTGGACTTGTACCATCACACCCAGTTTTTAAATATCTTTCTTGTGTTTATTTACTGTAAAAATATCCTTTTTCATGAAATGCCCATTTTTGTTTGATTTTTTCATGGTTGGGTTTTCAGAGTTTTAAAATGTGTTCTACAGAGTAGGCTTTTTATCAAATATGTAATTTGTAATATTTTTCTTCATCTGGACCTTATCTTTTTATTCTCTACAAATGGGCCTTCAGAGAGCAAATACTTTTAATTTTGATGAGGTATTATTTGCTGATTTTTTTTTCAGAACCAGGGATTGAATTCAGACCCTTATTCTTGCCAGGCAAGTGCTTATTCTACTGAGCCATCTCTCTAGCCCAATTTGCTGATATTTTAAATTTTGTATACTGTGATTTTTGCTGTCATGAACATATATTTTCTGAACTTATCATTACTTAGAATAAATATCTGTAGAGAGGAAGGACTTTAAGCAAGTCATCAATTTATATTAAAAAGGGAAATATTGGCATACTCATTTATACATGACATTTAAAATTTAATGTTATTTATTTATGGCTCTGTGTATGCATGTATGTTTTTTCTGACTGACTCTCTTGCTATGTAGTTAAGGCTGGCCTCCAAATTACTTCAGGCCTCCTGCCTCAACCTCCCAAATGCTGAGATTACAGGCATCTGCTACCATGCCCACTTGTAATCATTTTAAAATCTCATTTAATAGACAAACACTAGAATGAGTTAAAACATAAATGTATGTTAAAAGATTAATTCACTTCATAGCTAATGAGTCATTATAAATTAACAAGAAAGAGCTGTGTTAGATTTCACTTGTTTCACGATACAGAAAACATTATCCAAGGTAGCCTAGGTCAATTTGTGCTTCTACCCATGAAGGGCTGTGTGGTACAGAAGTTGTCCCCCTGCTGTACACAGGTAGGAAATTGGATAAAATACTCAAAATAACTCTCTTCATACATTGGGAATATATGTAGCCCAGGACTGTGTTTCCCAAGAAGGGGTCACCCAGATTTCTGTTAAGAAGCAAATTCAGCAGTATGATGGAGAACATCAGGGCAATCTTGAGGTGGATTGAAAATTAGATGGCATTTAGGGAATTACTGTTAATTCTCTCTGTGGTGATAACAGATCTGAAGTTATGATATAAATTTCCTTAATTTTAGGAGAGGCATGCTGGAGTATTGAAAGTGAAAGGGCATGGTAGGTATTATTTATTTTCAAGAAAAACATTTAAAAAGTAACCATTGGAGCTATACAAGCAAATAGAACAGGACACGACGTTACCAATTGTCCAATCCGGATGGTGATTATCAACCCATTCTTTTAATTTTTCCCTACTTTAGAAAGGTTGTCTCGTTAACTGTGGGTGGGGAAGGCTTGTCATTCTTCTCCTTCCTGCCCGCTGCAATGCGGACGTGATTGCTGGAGTTCCACCAGTCATTTTCTTTAAATTTACAGTTGTTTTTCTAAAAAAGAACAGATTTATTGAGACACAAGTCAGATAGTACATAAGTTATCTATTTGAATTATACATACTCAGTGGATATTGGTATATTTAAAGACTTATGCAACCATCACCAAATCGATTTCAGAACATTCTTGTCACTGGCTTCTGTGTACCCTATGCCTGTGATCTTTCACTCCCCATTCCCTCTCGATCATAACCACAGCCTTAGGAAGTTGCTCTCCTACTTTCTGTCTCTATGAATTTGCTTATGCTCATCATGTCATATACTAAGTGGCCTCATATAATGTATGATCTTTGGCATCTCTCTGCTTTCATGTGGAATAACATTTTCAAGGTTTTGTCCATAATAAAGCATGTACCATCATCATGATTTATGTTGTGTGATTAATATTATATTGCAACAATTAATCAAGTGATGGCTAGATAAGATATTTTGCATTTTTGTTACTACACAGAATGCTATTTGCATATTTACATGTAAGTTCTTGTACACATTTCATTTTCTTTAGGGTGAATTACTGAATCATATGGCTACTTATGTTTAAAATTTTTAGGAACTGTAAAACTTTTCCAGGGCAGTCCCATCATGTTATATCTCCATAAACAGTGCATGGAGATTCTAATTTCTCTATAGCTTCACTAACAGTAGTTATTACTTCTATTTTGGAGTACAGCCACCCTAATGGGATAAGGTAGAATCCCACTATAGTTTTGATTTGCATTTCTCTGACTGCTCATGATGTTGAGCATACTTTTGTGTGCTGTGCTTATTGACCATTTGCATATCTTCTTAGGAAAAATGTCTACTTAGATAATTTACATACTTTTAGTTATTTATCTTTTTATTATTGAGTTAGAAGTCCTCTGTGTATATCTAAATGCAAATCCTTTTTTCATAAAGTATATAATTTGAAAATATGTTTTTCATTTTCTGGGTTGTCTTTTCATTTTCTTGATAATACCCTTTAAAGCACATTCTATGTTTTAATGAAGATCAAATTGTTTTTTATGTATGTGGTACAGGGTCTCACTCCGCAGCTCAGACTCGTAGTGATCCTCCTGTTTTCAGGCTCCCCAGTGCTGGGATTACAGGTATGCACCACCATGCCTGGTCTCAGTGGCTGGGGCCAGTACTGCATGTAGTGCCGGAGATCAGACCCTGGTTGCCTGCACTTGCCTAAGCAGGCACTTAGTCCGCTGAGCTATTTCATCAGTCCTAATGGAGATCAATTTCTCTATTTTTTTCTTTTGCTCTTAGTGACATTAGAATGAAATTCAAGAAATCCTTGAGGGGCCCAGGTTCATATAAGCATTCACTCTGACTTTGGGATAAGAAGCTAAATGTGGCAGTGTAGCAGGGAGCAGAATCCCCAGTCTCTGGTAACTATAAAGTTGATGTTAGTTTGGGATAATGACTGAATTCTGGATATATTATATATAAGCCAGATAAAGTGTCATAGTTTTAAAATCAAGGGCATCTGTTTCTTATAATAAGCCATAGAATGAAAAACAAGAGACCAGCAGGAGGGGCAAGTGTCCCAGCCTCTGTACTTCCAGGAAGCTTCACAGTCACTGGCAGGACCAGAAGTGGCATGACAAGCAGTATAAGGAGGCCCATCTGGGCATAGCCCTGAAGGCCAACCCCTGCAAGAGTGCTTCCATGCAAAGGGGATCATGCTGGAAAAGAGTAGGCTTGAGGCCAAGCAGCCCAGTTCTGCCATCAGGAAGTGTATCAGAGTCCAGCTGATCAAGAATGGCAAGAAAATAACAGCATTTGTCCCTAATGATGGGTGCTTGAACTTCATTGAGGAAAACAATGAAGTACCAGTTGCTGGATTTGGTTGAAATGCCATGCTGTTGGTGACTTCCTAGAGTCCACTTTAAGGTTGTTAAAGTGGCCAGTGTCTCTCTTTTGGCTCTCTACAAAGGCAAGAAGGAAAGAACAAGGTCATAAGTTTTGATGATGAAAAGACATTAGTAATAAATTTTTATATTGCAAAAAAAGGAAAGAAAAACAAGCGTATGAGAAGATTATTTGTGAACATATACAACTGACTTAGGTTCAGTGTCCATAACTTAAACTTTCATAGATCAATTCCAGAAAGACAACTGAACAGAAAAGTGGGCAATAGAAATTAGTATTTTAGAGAAAAGATACAGCAAATGAACATATCCAAAATGTTCAACTAGAGCCGAGCGTGGTGGCGCATGCCTGTAATCCCAGCACTGGGGAGGCTGAGGCAGGAGGATTGTTGTGAGTTCGAGACCAGCCTGAGCTACAAAGTGAGCTTAAGGCCAGCTTGAACTGCATAGTGAGACCCTGTCTCAAAAAGACAAAAAAAAAAAAGTTCAACTTTATTAGTAAGCATAGAAATATAAATTTCATACATCCACAAGAAGATGTGAAAGTCTGAAATAGCAAGCATTAGCTATGATATGGTGCAATGGTGAACCAAGCTCTGCTCGTGTGAATGTAAATTCATACAACTATTTTGGAAAATAATGATTTGCAGAGCCCTGTGAGGTCAGGAAATTATGGTGGGTGGTTCTGAACAATAAGTGGGCAAGATGGTACATTGTTTAGTCAGTATGATGTGAGCACTCATGATTCATGAGGTTGAGAAGTTTGTGTGATGACAAAGTCCAAGATGGGACCTTGCAAATGTCTTGCTAAGCTAGGGAGGATGTACTACTGGAAGATAACAAGGTGAGCCAGCTCAGAGAAACCACACAGTAATATGAACAGGATGAGTTTAGTGTAAAGAACTGATCGCAAAAGATGACTGAAGTGTTGGAAGATTGGCTAGCAATAAGTAAAATGAATTCTGAAAGAACATAAGGAGAAAGTATATGTAGTATAGAGTAGCAGAAAATCTCAAAGCAGTGTGTCACAGCCCATACCTGTGGTGCTATGACAAGTCTCTCTTCCGCACAGGGCTGAGATCCAGGCCTTACTGGAGAAGTTACTGTGCTGCTGATTCAGGGGTACTTGCCGGTAGATCTGCTCTCTGGAGCCCACTGAAAATGCTCTCCTGTAGAGTACTAGTTCATTGGGAGATGCCTTACCAGAAATGTTCTACAGAATTTCCCAAGGCCAGTGTCAGTGGAAGCTGCTGCCCACTGTGCACCCTGGAAGCCCACACTGTACAAGTTGGACACCAGTAAAGGTGGGAGCCCAGCCGGAGCCCAGGGATTGAGCACATAGGAAGCAGGAAACAAATGTTTTTCTTCCCTCACTGTTTTTCCGCTTTTGCTTACTGAGAAAACGCAGTCCTGTGGCAGCTGGCAAAGTGAAAAACACTTCAGTCTCAGGTCCATTTGCACAAAAGTTGTTTAAAGGGAGGCCGAGTAGTACTATATCAACTCTAAGTAGAGGAGCTCAGAGAACTGAGTCGCCACCATATGGGACTGGTGTTCCTGTGGACGAGGTGTGTGCAGAGACTGGTGTGGAGCAGAAGATTAGAAACTGATATGTTTCTTCAACTGTGACCACAGTCTACATGCAGCAGGGTCAAATGGGAGGGATGTACAACAATGCAGACTCCCTTTCCCCACCACTGAGCTTCTAGAGCACCTGGATATAGGGTCCCCGAATCTTTTTTGTCATAAGCTCCCCTAAAGCTTTGAAATTTAAAAATGAATCAGTTGTGATTATGTCAAACAAAAGTAAGGGAAATAGTGTAAGAGATCCCAGTGTACCCAGCACCCAGTCTTAGTCAATATTCACACTTGCCTTATTTCCTATAGCTCTTATTTGGAATGAAATGCTACCTCTTCTAACTCATGCTGCATTCTCTCATTCATTTTGTCTCTTTGGCACGCGGGGAAGAGGTGCACAGGCCCAGGAGGAGCTAGGTTCAGTAACTCAGAAGGTGTGGATCTTTTCACTCCTGGCTTGTAAGGAAGCCTTCTCTTTATGTTACTGTGACGCCAGTATTCACACCCACCCTTACTCCTCTAGTCACCAGCTTTTGTCTATCCTCACGCCTCAGGCCAGCTTGGACTTTATGATGGGTCATTTCACCTAGGCTCTTGCTGCTTGCTTTGGAGTTCCTAGCTTTCTTGACATGACTCCATACCAATTATAACGTTGAATCTTCATCTTAATAGGACTGCTTCTTTGGCCTTGAGGCAGTGGCCTTGCCTTTCTGGATTTTCTTTATTGCTTATAGTAATCTACCATTGCCAGTACCCAAAATGAGGTGCACTCATATCCAAGTGACTTCAGTTGACTAAAGTCTATTTTAGATTAGGCTGGGTTCCTGAAATTGCTCCAGCTCTGTTCTTCGTCAGAAAGTACAAGTGATACCTCAATAATACTGCCAGATCTTGTTTATCTGCAGAGGGAAATTTTGATGACCAATTGGGAAAAATGTCCAAATGACATATAAAAATGTGCTTAAGTAGGTCAGATTTGGGCATTTATCAGCAAATGGATTCTGTTTTTGTTTCCATTACGTAGATTTGGCATGGATCAAAGCCATTTAAAACTTTTGGTTAACTATATTTATTTTGCTTGTAAGTATACCAACCCAAACATATGGAGGTCAAATCCTTATTATAGAACTATGGATAGACATAACAACATGGATAAATCTCAAAATGGTAATGTCAAGAAAACACATAAATAAAGCACCACACTGCATACTTTTATTTATAAAAGAGTCTCAAAAATACAAACTAACTTAAAAATGTTGAAAGGAGATTGGTGGTTACTTGGAATGGAGGGGGGCAGAGGGGAAGGAAGGGAGGAGAGGGCTGGAAGGGTACAAGAATTCTTTTAAGAATGATGGAAAAGTTTATCTAGATTGTGTGCATGATTGTATCCAAAGGGCATACATATGTCAAGATCCATTAAATCATATACCCCAAGTATGTGCAAATGCATTATGTTGTCAGCTATATCTTGATAAAATTGTAGAAAAGCATTAGTAAGGAAACACATTTATCTTATAACATTAAAACAAACAAAAAATTCTTGTTATAATCAGATAATGTCTATACTGGGGTACTATCTGAATTCATTTGTTGATTCATTGATTGATGGACTGATTCATTCATTCATTCACTCTGCATGTTTGGATAACTATGGTGGGTATCAAGCATTCTGTTGGAGACAGAGTGTTGAGCAGGATAGACAAGATGCTAACTCTAGGCAGCTTACACTGTGGTGTAGGAGACAAGTCAACATAAAATCAAAGTAAAGTGTGCTAAGTGTTATGATGGAGCAAGAAGGAAAAGTTTTGAAAATGTTTCTCAGGGTTATCTAAGATGATTATTTGGTAGTATATGCCTGAAGCTATTTTGCAAAGGATCCTGAAGCTTAGAAGGCAAGAGCTGGATTGACCAGACATCTCCCATGGATGGGAGAGGGGGTATTAAATGCCATGCATTTGCCAACATAAGGCTATACTACTAAAGTTGGTTTTGTTCTAAATTTCTCAATAGTATGACTATTTTACCTGGTTCTGAAAACATTTGAGAAAAATAGAGCTCTCTTGTTATATACTGACTTTATTTTTTTCAGAGCAGTATTTTAAATGCAGAGCGTTTCTTGTTGGGGAAACACGAACCTTCTGAGTCTGTGGTGAAGGCAGAGAGGACAAGTGTTCTTTTGTTCTTAAAAGTTCTGTTTTGACGTGTGTTTTACCCACTTATGTGGCTGTGTGTGAGCCTTTGCTAAGGACACTGCAGCTGGACTGTGTAGTGGAACCAGGTCCAGAAAAAGAATTGCTAAAGAATGCAAGTAAACAGGATGTCAGATGTTATCCTTAGCTTATTTCCCTAAACATAGCTTTTTGGCTGCAAAGTAAAATGCCATTCTTCCAGCTTCTGCTTCTCCACAGAGATGGCTGACAGCAGGCACAGTCCTCATTTGCTTGGCACATAGTTACCATGAGCTCAATGTGTTTTGCAGAGAGTGATCATGACATACAGCATTTCTGTGAGATATATGAGGACACAGGGCTATTTCTCAGAGGAATTTCTCAGCCTCCCTAACTCCTCAAGCTCTGTTGTGCCAGCACAGCTCCCCACAAGGATTAGATCTGTCTGACCTAAGAGCCAGTTGGCACCTTCTTCCTAACAGAAGCTAGATTTCACTGGGACCAGACTATTTCTTGACAGCGTTTTCCCACACTGGCCCAGGAGCGTCTAGTTTCCAAGGCCTCTGAAGTGCTGGCTCACCTCTGTTCTCCACCAGTACTTGCTTCCTCTTTTCTCCTCCCTCCCTAGGGTCCTCCTCATTTCCTTTCCTTACAGCCTCTTGCACTGTTGGGTTTTGGGAGGAGGTTGTATGCGCGCGCACGTGTGCGTGCCTGTGTATGTTTCTCCTTCCTTTTTTACCCTAATAAATTTGTTTTGCAGGTTTAAAAAAAGAAAACCAGCGTCATCCAGGATTTTACATTAATTTTTATCTGCTTCCACATCTCCCTGTGTGATCTCTGTGGTTTTAAAATTCCACGTTTCCAGTGCATTCCGCTATTGTCTAACAAAAGTTGTTTTAAACCTTTGCTCTGCAAGCACCAGAGGAGAACTCATAAAAAGGAAGGCAGCAGCAGATGCAATCACGGATGTGGCTTAGTCCTTGCAGCGGCCCCAGAGAGCTGTTCAGAGTGTACCATCCGCAGCAATGAATCCAGAAGAGCGAATCGTGACATGGCTCATATCTCTTGGCGTTTTGGATTCTCCCAAAAAGACCATCTGCGATCCTGAGGAGTTCTTGAAGTCCTCGCTGAAAAATGGGGTTGTGCTCTGCAAACTGATCAACCGACTTATGCCTGGCTCAGTGGAAAAGGTAAGGTAAATTTGCAGTATCTTCAGGATTGCTTTACCACTACAGAGTAGCAATAATATAATTCAAGCTTTTCTATTGCTCAGTACATGGGAATCTCCTACTTCAATAACTTACTAAGAGTTAGGACAGTCTTTCTGTTCTTGTAGTTTGAAAAAGTTGGAATGGGAAATGTTAGGCTTAATAATTGCCTCCCCCCAATGTTAGCATAGTAAAAGCCACTGACAGTAGGGGACAGGCAGACATTCCTGTCACAGGTTTACTCTGTTGTGGAGATATTTGTTGTGTTCCTCGTGTACAGGGGACATGTTTTAAACTTGAGGTATTTATGAGTCTTTGGGAGAATGGAATGATTTGCAACACATCTTGATGATATATGTGGAGGATTTGCCTAAACATTGGTAGAGAATACCCTTTCAAAACATACCTATTGAAGAAGGGACTATTTAGCAGTTAGGAAAAACTACCCAAAATGCTACATATGGTTGTAAACAGGAGAAACTAAATATATTTTTCAAATGCAACGTATCTTCAAAGTGAAACTAACTTGCTCTCTTAAAAAAACTGAAGGTACATGAATAACTACTAGGAAGACAACAATATGCAGTGTATTAATTATTATAACTATCCTACTAACCTGTTTTGAAACTGTCTCCTTGATATTTGTTTCACAATAAAATTAATAAAAAAATAAAAGTATGAACAGCATTTCCATTAAAACAGGAAAAAAACTGAAGGTGTTTTTTATGTTGAAAGCTCACAATCAAAATAATGAATAATTTCTAAAGCAGCTACTTTAAATAAGCATAAAGGTCCTAAAATTATTTTCTTAAAGTCATCATCGAGCGTGACTGTGAGGATGGCTTTATCTGCCTTCTTGAACTGGCTTGTGTTTTTACTGAGGCATTACCAATGTTTTCTTAAACTTTTGAAACTGATAAAATATACAGAAATGTGATCAAGTGTGGGGAACAGCTAAGGGGAAATAGACTTTCAATAAGTTATCATAAGAAGGAAAGAGGGAGGCATAAGCTGTTTC
Organism: Ctenomys sociabilis; assembly: GCA_004027165.1. NCBI lineage: Eukaryota > Metazoa > Chordata > Mammalia > Rodentia > Ctenomyidae > Ctenomys > Ctenomys sociabilis. The sequence continues at coordinate 40,869 of PVKA01009981.1, forward strand.
TTACTTGAAAGCAATAACTGAACCACACCACCCCAGTGTCTTGGTCTCACCACCCTTGGCTCGAAGACATGACAAAAATTTGTAAGTAGAAATGGCTTGGTGACATTTGAAACACAAGCCAGCCATTTCGTCATTTGCATCACTTCCTTCAGTGGTAATTTCTCTTCCTGGATTGACAGTACTGTTGCCCCCCCATGCCTTATCTAGTTATCAGCAAGCGATGTATACAGCTTGCTGGGCATGGGATGAACATTCTCAGTTGATGTTTGCCTGTGTTTCCCTAGTATTGTCTGGAGCCCCACACAGAAGCCAGCTGCATCAGCAACATCGATGAGTTCCTGAGAGGATGTGCACCCCTTCAAGTGGAGGTAAGGCCCCTGCCTTACCCTCCTTGTTGTCCTTAGTGTTTCCTCTGCTAAGGGAAGTTGGTGATAAAAGTGCATGGTTGCTTTTCGCTGCTGGTAGACACAAAGCTAATCAGAGGTGACATTCTATAGAAACCAGAGTTGAGATTGGGGGCTTGCTGCTATCTCTCTTTCAGAAACCAGCTTCAAAGCAAGCAAAGCCAAGTCCTGACTCAAAAAAATGCCTTTGGCATGCAGCATCTAAATCCTACCAACAGGCTTCCAGTGACAGAGCTTGTGGAGATGTGAGAGCTGTGCCAGAGCCCCTGTAATCCCCTTGAGTAAGGAAGAGAGGAAAGGCCACTGTTACTCTTCCCCATTAACATCTGAGAACAGAGGGCATAAAGAGTTGAGAGAACCCAGGACTAAGGCAGAAAAAGTATATTCAATTTTTTTTGTGTGTGAAACTGGGGATTGAACGCAGACCCTTGCACTTACCAGGGAAGTGCTTATTCTACTGAGCCATCTCCCTGGCTTACATATTCAATTCTGTTTCCTGATTTGTACTGTGAGACCCCGACAGGTATGGGTGGTGTTGCTGGATATGTGTCTTTACAACTTCAGTATGCCTCAGTGGTTCTGCCTGCAAAATGGACACAGTAATAGCTACCTTAGGTTGTTTAAATGGTAAAAGGAGAAGTGACATAATAACTTAGGAGAAAGAGTGCTAACTTCATACAATCTGTGAGATAATTCACATAGCAGCCTTAGTACAGGGCCTAGGACAGACATGTCTTGTACTAGTAAAGAAGCACTGAGGTGTTATTTATGCACAGTTGTAGTGGTTTGAGCATGGACTCTATGGCTGGACTTCTTAGATTTAAGTGGAAATTTTCACTGGTGGCTTTGTGACCTCAGGCATGTTTCTTAACTGTGCCTCTATATACAGGTATTTTGACCTGTAAAATGGGAGTAATGGTGCCACCTATCTCCTAGGATTGGTATGACATTTCCACTAATTCATGAACATGTGGTCCCCAGGAAAGTGGATGAAACAGTAACTTTCTTCAATTGGAAGTTATTATTACCATTATTCTTGTCTGTACTAGCTTTACCCCAGATAAACTTTTCTTCCTTCATATTTTTCCTAAATCTACATCAGGCTATATCATGTCTCAGAATATCTCATGCCAGTTTTCCCTATTGCTCAATTTGATTCCTCTCTCTGTCTGACTCTATTTGTGTCTCTCTGCCTCTGTCTGTCTGTCTGTCTTTGGAGGTAGCACTTGATATCCCTTATGAAATGATATCTACTATGAAACAGATCACAGCATTTTCTTTTCTTAATTTTTCAAATAAAAACACAATGAAGTTGCCAATGATTTTTGTGCTCTGAAGCTGCCAGAAGGTATTCAGAGCATCTTTGCAGTTCTAAGAATACTATATGATACAGAAGCCCCTCCTGGATTTGGCATTGTTAGGGATTTTTCTGATAACTAGTGCTTACTCTTTTAAGCATTATTGCTTAAAATATTTTTATTCACTTTGGGCAGAAGTCTTTTTAAAAATATATAGCAATTTTGTTTTGTCTTCTCAAAAGGCATTGGGCATATTTTTGTCTCCTTTTGATAATCTGGGCTGACTGCACATGCTATGAACATCTTGATAAGGTGGTGTCTAGTGTTATGGGTAAGCACATGCCTTCTCTAGGCTGATGGATGTGAATTAAAGTCTTGTCTCAGTCAGTCACTGAGTGTGTGGCTCTGGGAAAAGTTACCTGCCATCCCCACTTTCCTGTTTCCTCTCTGTGTAATGGGAACATTAGTGCTGCCTGCTGAAGGCAATTGTTTCAAGGATCACACAAGCAAATGAATCGAAGGCACTTAGTATTTCACAGCACAGAAACATGCATGCTAGCTGCCTCCTGCAATGTGACCAGGTGTTCTTTGTATTGTTGTGGGAAGAATCCTGCCTAGAAAGGTTCTTTTGGAGCCATATGGAGGCACTCCTAGAACTCTGGAATGACTCATAAAATCTCTGCATAAGGAATGAAACTGAAAGCTGAGGTGGGGAGCCTAGGGAGACATGGATATCCACTATGCTGTCTCAAGCTTCTAGGTAGTTGTCAAACAGACCCAAATGTGAAGGCTTGTGAATATCCCTAGATAAAGAATCTCTCAGGTCCACAGGACCTAACATAGTGCCTGCAACACCTAATGGGTTTTTGTTGATGCCACAAAATTGTAAATGTAGAAAAAGTAAGAAGGGCAGGGCTTGATTCTTCCCCTAAAATACCATATGCATCTAAAGAAAGAATGCAGCTTGAAATGATCAGATTGGAAATTCAGAAAAAGGGCGCCAGAGATGTAGAAGGACACAGCAAGACTGCATAATGGGCTTGTGGGGCATGGCCTCTCCAAGTGACCTCCACCTTTGTGTTCTCATATGGTCACAGCTGGTGACTGAATGGGGAGGTCTGCTGAGATCCTAGAAAATAATGTGCCCCTCAAGTGTAGTGCTGGGGATCAAATCCCAGTCCCTGCACTTTCCTAAGTAGGCATTTGGTCCTCTGAGCCATCTTGCCAGCCATGACTGTTTTTTTTTTTTTTTTGAGACTGAGTTTGGCTATGTAGTGTGGGCTGGCCTTGAACTCACTTCTTATGTAGCCCAGGCTAGCTGCAAGCTCACCATGATCTTCCTGCCTCAGACTCCTGAGTGCTGGGTTCTTTGATCCATTTTGAGTTAATTTCTGTGTGTGGTAAGAGATAACGTTCCACATGAATTACTTTGCATGGGCATGTTCAGTTTTTTTAAAAAAATTTCCATTTATTGAAATTTTTTCTTTCATTGAATTGACTTGCATAGCTTTGCAATAAGCCATCCAACTCACACTGCCATTTTTGAAATTATTTTGACTGTTGTTCTGATCCTTTCTGTTAAGCACTGTGCTACGGATTTCTAGCTAGACAAATTAGAAATGAAAATAAAAGTCATCCAGCTTACGAAGGAAGATGCCAAGGTATTTCTATTCATAGATGGCATAATCTGTGTGTCTTGTGCGTCCATGTCAATTTTAGTGCCAGTTTGTCCATTTCTGCACATGCATGGACTGTGTTCACTCTGCAGAAGGCCTTGGGAAATGCTGTCACCTCAATAACAGGTTTTGGTTCCATAAACATAGGATATCATTCTGTTTACTTAAACTTTTATTAGTTTAATTCAACAATATTTTGTAGTTTTCAGTGTACATTTCTTGTACCTCCTTGGCTCAATGTATTTATAAGTACAGTATTTTATTCTCCTTAATGCTATGACAAATGGAATGGTGTTCTTAATTTTATGATTGGATTTTTCCCTGGAAGTATGTAGAAATGCAATTGATTTTTTTATACTTATATCCTTTAACTTTGCAGGAATTGTTCATTAATTCTAATAGGTTTTTCCTGGGTGACCTGTTGTAATTTTCTTATACAAGAATATGTCCTTCATGAATAGAGATGGCTTTCCTTCTCCATTTGTAATCTAGATGCCTTTTATTTTCATTCTTAATTTGTCCGACTAGAACTTCTAACACAATGTTTAAAGGGAGGAGTCACAACAACAGCCTTGTCTCTAGTCTTAAGGAGAAAGCTTTCCATCTTTTGGCAGTAAATATGGTGTTATCTGTATGCATGTTTTTCAAATGTCCTTCAGCAAGCTGAGAAGGTTCCTTTACAGTCCGTGTATGTGTGTGTGTGTGTGTGTGTGTGTGTGTGTGTGTGTGTTTAATTCATTAAAGGGCACTAGATTTTGTCAAATGCTTTTTCAGCCTCGGGTAAGATGATCATTGGCTTTAGTAATTTATTATATTTGTGTGTTGTATTACATTGATGGATTTTCACATATTAAACCAATTTTCCATTCCTGGGATAAATCTTAGTGAGGCATGTTGAATATGCACATGAAAATTTGTGCATTTTTATGGTTATTCTTGAAACATATTTCTCGATGGAAATGCAATTATTCTGACAAATTTTGATAGATGGTGTCAAGTTCTGCTACAAAATGCTATACCAAGTTACACTCCCACAAATACTGTATTTTTCCTTGTGTCTCTGACCATATTAGACATTATTTATCTTTAATGATTGCTAAACTGAGGGATGAAAGTGACATTTAATTTTTTGTTGTAACTTATACTTGATGTTTCCCAGTGAATTGGACATCCTTTCATTCCTTTATGCCAGCATTTATATTTTTAAAAATAATTTTATTGAGAAACAAATAGCAATGAGACAGTTTCAAAACTGATTAGTAGGACAGTTTCCATAATTAATACATTGCATATTGTTGTCTTAGTGGTTCTTCACTGTACAAGATGCAGACATGATATCCTGTCCACAAACACTATTAGATCAAATCTTTCTATTAAGCCATTTATATTTTAAGCCCTTTCTATCTTATTATTTTACAGAATGGAGAAGACAGGAAGAATATTTAGATCATAATTTTAGGCTAAAAACTTTCAAAACATATGAAAACATTCTCATTTCTAGATAGGATCACTAAAGTCCTTCAACCGTAGAAATTCTAGCAATAGTGGGCCTTTTTAGCTTTTGTTTTTCTGTTGTGTTGTCTGTGGACTGGGCAGGAGTCAGAACCACATATGTACGATCCTTTTCATTGATCGAGAATGCCCTGGGTGGTGGTTTTCTGCCTATGTTTGTTCTAGAAAGGGCCATAGACTACCTGGTGGGCAAAATCTCTGGCCTGGTGGTTTTGCTCTTACCCAAGCCATTCCCTTGCCTCAACCTCAGCAGGTACTGCTACTTTGTCCTCTACCACCACTACCACTGGCCTGTCGGGAGGGGAGACCACAGAACTTCTTACTTTGCAAAAAGATACTTTGTTATTGAAGGATCTGGTTGAATGGATGTAAGGTTATGCTCTCTCTCCCTTAGTTTCTCTCTCTCTCCTTTTCTCTCTCAGACTCTCTCCCTGTCCCTCTCCTTTCTTACAACAGCAGCTGGGAGTACTATTTTTCCCTACCCCCAATCCCGCACTCCCTCCTATCTCCCTGAGTCACTCCATATGCCTTGTCAGGGAGGAACATAGGGGCCCTCCCCCATAGGGGTAGCAGATTTGCCATTTCCCAGGGACTCATAGAGGCAGTCCTGCAGGCATGGCAACTCTACTGATGACCGTAAGTGAAGGTGATACTTCCCATTGGCCAGTTCCAGCTGTAGGACAGCAGCACACCCCAGCAGGGTAGGCACAAGGACAGGCAACTAATCCGCGGTTGTGTTGGTACAACAGACCACGCTTCAAGCCCTGACTCTGCCACCTGTGTGCAGCTACAGACCTCCTTTCTAGGCCTCAGTTGACTCATCCAGAAAGTGATGACTGCAGTAGGGTTGGGTGATGTCTCATGGTTTGGCTGTGCTTTGAACTGGCTGCTTTCCATCTGCTTCCGTTGGGCAAAGCTCTGCATTTTTAGATGCTCAATTTGAGTAGTGCGAGGACTAAAGCGGATTTTGGTAAGCCCTTCTGCCCCCTGCCCCCATCAAATCTGACATTCTTAATGGAATTTCTAAGAGTTAATTAAATACCATCCATGACTGTGACTATAATAGTCTTTTACAAACTGAGATGTGTTTCTGCAAAAATTGGACTTCAGGTCAGGTTAGAAATATTTGCCATTTATCAGCAACCTTTTAGTTCACCCTCCACTGGGCTGTTCCTTGTACGGAAGGAAGGTCTGTGAGCGGCTATGAGGGCTTCTCTGCTTGGAGGGTCTCAGCGGCTGTGGAGACAGCCTGGGGGTTCTGAGTTGCACTGTGGAGGCGAGAGAGAACGGGCTGCCACTGGAAATGGCTAGTGCTTGAGTCCCAGAGTGCTACCCGGGGCTCTGGCTGGGGTCCGCGGCCAGCCAGGCGCCAGGAGCCCTGCGCTCAGGACTCAGCTGGGCGGCAGCAGCATGCGCAGTTTGGCCGCCACCGCTCCACCGCGGCTTTTGTTGCTGCTGCTGCTACCCCGGGCGGCTGCTGCTGCTGTTGCTGTTGCTGTTGCTGCTGCTGCGGGTGCTGCTGTTGCCCTGCGCTGCTGTCACTTCCAGTTCCTACTTCTGCGATCCAGGTCCGGGTCACTACTTCCCTGCCTCTGGCCCAGTCCCTTCAGGCCAGGCTGGAGCGGGTCAGCGCGGGCAGCTGAGTGGGGTCGGGAGGAGCCTGGCTGGCAGCTCCGGGGTAGCTTCTTCCTCTGCCACCGCCACCCCGCGCACCCTCGCCTCCTTGCCACCAGCGTACCCCGCGGGGCGCGCCACCCACACCCCTCCTTTGGCCCCGCGGTCCCCTGCCGACAGAGCCGCACAGCTCCGGCAGCAAGAACTTGAGGGCAAGAATCTGACTTCCTTTTAGATTAGGGGGAAAAAAACATAGAAAAAATTCCCCGGACTGGAGAGACTGCCTGCGCGGCAAGGAGTTTGGAGACAGGCGCCCCCTCCTCCCCCGCGTCCAGGAGCAAAGTTGCAGCCGCCCCTCCCCGCTCCGGCGAGCCGAGCCCAGCTCTCCAGTTTCGCCCTGGTGACGACGGTGCTCAGGGCAGGGTCCCAGCTCCGGCTGGGTAGAACGGTTCCCGCAGCCTTGGCACAGGCTCGCCTGCCCGCTCGCTGGCCCCGTGACTCGGGAGGGTGAGCCGCGTCCAGGAGGCGGCGGCGGCGGCAGCGCGGCTAGAGGGAGCAAGCAGCTGGAGGACAGGCGGGCAGCGGCTGAGCCAGGTGACCTGCCCAGGGGCAAAGGGTCAGGGGAAGGGGCGCACCGAGGGCCTGGGGCTGGGTGCCGAGAGACCCTAGTTGGAGAGGAGCCGCCCTTCCTCCCATCGCCAGGGTTCCCAGACGCTGTCGCGGGTCGCTTCTCCTCCAGGGCCTCCCTGTGCACTGAGATCTGGGCACTGGGGGTGGGGATGAGGGCGCAGAGCTACTAGGACGCGCCAAACTTAGGAACGAGTTGTCCGGCTCTGGCTGCAAGATTTGCATCAGACTGGATTCTTTCTTCCCCTCTGAACCAGAGCAAGAGTCCACAGTACTATTTTTGATGTTAATTTGATGCCCTCCCAACACCAGGGGATGTTTTGCACAGCTCTGTCGCAGGACTCGTTTGTGGATTGAAAAGACTTGTGCTCTACAAGGTGCTCCAAAGTGCCCGTACTTAATTTTGAGTTTCCATTTTCCAGTCATTTAGGAACCCAACAGGTATTTGAGTTATTTCATTTCTTAGCTCTAGAGTGGAGAGCTCTCAACTTTATCTTTGTCTCTTCAACTCTTCAAATATTTTATATTTTTATTTTAGGTTCGTTATTGCTTCTGGGCATAGGGTTGAATCACATGATTTTTGTCCCTTTTCCTAATGTATAGTGGGAGTAAAATTACAGTCAGGGAAATTTTTCTATGCAACTAATGTATATTTTTGTCAACAAAAACCTCACATAACACAAACAACTTTACAGAGTAGTATAAATTTCACTTGATGTTTGGTAAAGCATTAATAATTTTTAAGACAAGAGTCTAAGGTCCAAATTGCTCTTTTAACTTACATTTACCTATAAAACCCACAGTTTGTCCTTGAATTTCCAATCTTAATTTTGACATTGGCCATAGTAAGAAGATCTTCGATGACATCATTTGCTCCAGCCACAGCTCCCTGTTCTGTGACTGAAAGCACCTCTGTCCGAACTGTGAGACCTGGGCCTGCCCTTGGACCTCAGCAGAGGCATTTCCTAGGACTGCTCTTAAGCAAAGTATTACGCTACATGCCAGGCAGTGCTGCAGTCCCTTCTTACATAAGCAAGCTTCAGGCCAGTGTAGGCTCCTGGTGTGCTCAGAGCAGTTACAACAAGAGAGTGTCTCTCTCAGTCTGGGGTGCCAGGGGAAGATGATTACAGTTTGGAACAAAGTAAATTTCCAGCTAGTATTTCTTTGGTGCTTGATTTTTTTGAATACTTTATCTTATCTCAACCTCACAGTGCCTTTATAAAGAATGCAGGAGGAGAGATAGTATTTCTTTCATCTGTCCAAGAAACAGAAAAGTTAGTTACCTGCCCTCACACAGCTCACCACTGGTAGAGTCAAAGTTCTAACTCAGATCTTCTGCTTTTAATCTAGGTTTTTTTCTGCTTAGTTGTTTTCACTAAAACATGGCATTTTGTGCAAAGTGATTTCATTTGGCACACTTTATGGTTAGATTGTCTTTCAGATTATTATTTTTTTCTATCATTTTTTCCAGTTCACAGTTGGGCCCTGTCTTTGGTGGTGAAGGGCTGGTGCTGTGGTTGGGGGTGAGGACAGGAGCCAAGTTTTGCCTAGGAGGGTCTGTGGTTTGTATCTTCCTAGGATCGGCCTCCTTGTCCATCACTCACAGAGATAGCAGATGCTGAATGGTGTGAGGGGCAGGCCAAGGCATTGCCAGTGTTCATTTGACATCATTAGCCTGAGGCATAGTATTACTTCAGTCTCTAGAAACTCATTCAGGAAGAGTAATTGGAGAGCCTGGGTGCTGTGCACTGACTGCAATCTGTTTATCACCATGCTTAGGAACTTAGATGGCAAGGAGAAAAAGGAGTATCTATACCAATTCTCCAAAACTGGGTCCCAGCCACTATGTTAGAGGCTTTAAGTACATTATCTTTCAGCAATCCTGGGAGGCAGGAGGCGCTTCGACTATTATACAGAGGAGGAAACTGAAGTTTGTGGATTATTCAGATGAATGCCTTCTGCTTCCAGTACGAAGCAGGGCCAGGATGCTTGCTCAGGAACTCACTTACTTTGCTGTGTATCAGACCGTTGGCTCCAAGGAGCTACTGTTGAACACACCAATACCCTCACTTTGCAGAATGCTGTATATTAGAGTTGGAGTTTCATCACCCTGTGATTCTGAGTTAATTCATCTACATGGATACTATTTCTTTTTTTAAAACAATTTTTAGTCAATTTATAGTGAGATATAGCATACCTTAGGGACTTGCATAAATCCTAAGTATTTGTGTGTTCATTTATTTTAAAGAGAAAAAATAAAAACAATGATACAATTTTAAAACAAGATAGAAGGAGAGCAACAATGGTAAATACATTGTAACATACTATAGAAATGATCCCTGAAAGTATAGCCTTGGTAAATACATTGTGTATTGTTATCTTCAAAGTAGGTACACAGATTACAAGATAATAGCATGAAAAATGGATCAAACAATATAATCACAAACCTTTCTTTTCAATGAATAAATAGAAATTAGTAGCATGGCTCTCTTAACTGCCTTGTATCTAAGTAGTTTGATGAATCCTTATGAGCACACCCTTATAATCTGCATTCAGATTAAGAAATAGAACAGTATTTGCACCTTGAACCACTCTTGCACCCTTTCCCAGTCACATTACCACTCTGGTTTCTAAGACAATACATTGCTTTTTTTCTGGCTTTACCTTATATGAATAGAATTATACAATATACACTACTTTGTATAAGGTTACCTATAATTAACATAATATTCGTACTAGCCATCCATGTTATTGCAAGTACCAGCAATTCATTTCTTTGTTGCTGAATGGTACTTCATGATATGGACGTACCATAATTTTTTTCTATTCACTTGTTGGTGGGCATCTAGGCTTTTTTTATTTTTTGGCCCATGTGAACAGCACTGTCATGGACATCCTATGGGTGCCTCCTACACAGCAGATAGCCACATTTTGTTGAATTTTTAATACAGCAGTAGAACTGCTAGGTCATAGGGTTATATGTTCATCTCTTAGCAGTTTTCTGGATTACCAGTCTTTCTTTAAATTTCCTTTTATTTTGGTAGTGGGAATCAAACTCAGGACTTTGTGCTTGCCAGGCAGGCATCTATGCCACTGAGATATATCCCTGGCTCTGAGCAGTTTTCTGAAGTGATCAAGCCTAGTGATTGATTTTTTTGAAAGCTCTGGAAGAGCTTCTGATATATATCCAGACTTGAGAACCTTTCCTGCATTTGTCCAGAGTTCAGCATTTAGCTACTTCAGGCACCTACCACCTGGCTGAGAAACCATAAGGAAAGAGATAGTAAGCTTTCTTCTCAGCTTCAGATAGAATCTCTGCTGGTGTAGGAAGTTTGAATCCACTTCCACATAATCTCTTGTGCCAAGCTAACTTTATACTGCTCGTCCACTTTCGATATGATTACAATTATCTGTCAGTAATCTGTCTGCTAATCTGGGAACTTCTCAAAGGCAGGAACCAAAGTTTCACTATCCTCATAACCTTGTCAGTCAACCAGGTTAGAATATGACACAGAGCAGGCTCAGTAAGTGCTTCCAGGGGTCCTCCATTCACAAACTCAATTCTAGCTATGATGCTAGTTGCACACTGAACTGGACAAGAACTGAGTCTAATTTCCCCATAATGTCAACATTGAACATAACCGTTGAATTTATTTTGTTTTGTATCCAACTCAGTTTGTGACCAGAATTGTGGAAAGAATCAAGTTTGGGAACTGAGGTACTGCATGTACTAAATGAATGGTTGATAGAACAAGTAATCAGAGAACAATAGGCTGAAAGTGAAACATCTCTTCTTTGCACTGACACTTGGAATTTATTCCTGGAAGACAGCCTCATCGAGAGACTGATGGCTTTTCCTCATCCAAGTGTATGTTAGCATTATGGGTAACCTGGTGATTGTTTCAAAGCTGATGAGAAGTAGAAAATTACAATAGATGAGGTATATGGGAATATTTTGTAAACTGGAACTCAGCATCTAAATAGAACATGATGATAAAGGAAAAAGAGGGAGTACTATAGACACAGTTGCAAAAGAAGAAAGTGTAAATCTATCAATCTAGCTATCATGGAAAATATGATATGAAAAATATGTAAGCAAAGGAGACAGAAAAACTATGAAAAGCAGACTCTTGTCTTCTCTGTCTGGGGCTGTTGCTTCAGGCATGCATTGTGTGCCTCTAGTACCCTGAATTTGGTTCTTTCCTTGTTGTGGTCTGGCTTGGATTTCTGGCAGGGCAACGTTTTTTCCTGAAAAGTAGTATGGTAATGCATAACAATAGTACGGTAATGTATTAAAGGGTAGCAGCTTTATCTTTAGACTTGGACTAACTTTGGGTAGCCCCATATTAGGTGTCTGCGAACCTCCTCTGTGGTAGTGGCAGGTCATGAGATCTATGCTGCTCTAGAATTAGATGAGAGGAGACAAGTTCAGCAACAGTACCTGGCACCAACTCTCAAAGAAAATTAGCTCCTGATTGGAATTTTAATGCATACTGGGAGACCGATAGTCACAAATGGTACTGTGTTATCAAAAAAGTTCAAGTAGTTCAGTTATATGAAGCTAATTAATTGTGTTTAATAAGTAAGCCATTGCTTTTCAGATTGATTTCCCCTTGTAATCTTTTTTTTACCGGAGATCGATCTCAGGCCCCTGTGCTTGCTAGGGAAGCGCTTATTCCACTGAGCCATCTCCCCGGCCCCTTGTACTCTTAACATCTAAACAAATTAGATACTCCCAGGCTAAACTTTAGGATGTCTATGGGTCCTGAGGTTTCACCTTAGTTACATTGTGAATTGAGAGGGGTGAAACGTGGAACAGGAAGACACATATCCAGCCTTCTTGTGCCTCAGGTCTATACTCTATTTGGCACAGACTGCTAAGGTTTGGAAAAATACTTTCACAAATCAAAGATAACCCCCAAACTTGAAATTCTCAATGCCTCTCAACGTAGAAAAGAATTTGAGTTTAAGTGTGTTGAGACGTGTTTCAAATCATTCATATTTCATTTAATTTGTACATTTTTTTTTGGGAGGCTATATAAAGACGATTGAATTGCCAGGGATACTCCAGCCCAGTGTGGTTTACAGAGCACAGATGGGAATTTGTAACAACGCTGTTAGACACTGTATATGTGATCTTAAGAGTTTTAAGAACTGATTGTAATAGTGCTTGTTTTCAGCTTACTGTTTTGCTGTTGTTTTCAGTGCTTAGCCAGGCTGGTTTTTTAACTGATTCAGTTTGTATATGGTTTCCTTTCTAACAACACAGGACTAGAAATGTATTTGGCGAGCCAGTCCTAAAGAGGAAGTGGAGAAGAGAAAGCAACCCAATTCTTCAGAGACTATGAATTATTCAGTTGTTAACCACAGTAACTTCTTTAGCTACCATTTTGCATTCTAATAATAGCAACAGTTTGGACGGATTCCTGTTGGAGTTGAAAAATCAGGAAAGCTTTTCATTCCTTTTTAGTCTACATATAAACTGGAAGAATGTGAGAAAAGAATATTTTCAATTTCCCATGTTCAGTTGAATGAAGTAGTCGCAAGTTTGTGTCTTTTCCAACAGGTATATTTATTTTATAATTAAAATATATCAAAAATTTAAAATATACTCCAGAGAAAGATGCTTATTATTTTAATTAAATTAAACATTTCAATGAATGGTCTTTTATTTTTGGTGATGACTGATAAAAACTCCTCCTTTGCACTCAGGAAATAAGTAATAAACCTGTTGAATTGGGCATAGTTGAGAGGGGAAATTGGAATCAATGCCTCTATTTTTCAAAAAAGCACAGTACATAATATCTAAAAAGGAAACACATTGTTTCTGATTTGTGTTGAATGTACCAAATACATATGAAAAGGAAATTTGATCTGTGGAATCTTCCAGATTGGAGATGTAAATTATCTTATTTTAAATCAAACTCGATCTAATTTTATTTTAATGTTGACTCAAATCCAGACTCTTTCTGGGGGCAACAGAGCACAATATGGCTCTTTATTAATGCCACACAATCTTGGCCAGCTGTCCCCTACTCCAGCCCTATTCTAATTTGGTTATATGTGTCACAATGGTGACCCCCAAGCATCAGTCTAAGAGTTGATGCCTGTTGCCAGCACAGTGATTGCTGATGACATTGTCCCTTCCTCTGTGGACACCCTCTGCCTGATTAGCTGCAGGTTTTGTCAGACTGCAACCTGGATGCCAACACAGGGAGACCAGTGGGCTCAGAGATGTGACTAATCCAACACAATAGATGTCCATACATCCTTTGCATTTGACTCCTGGCAGAAGATTTACTTTCCTAATTAGGTTGTGCCTAGACAAATAGAGGAAAATCCTAGGTTTTGCACTTTTGGGGGGACTTGGATATTATTACAGATAACAGATATATCAATTGAGGGATTGGATAGTACAGTAGGGAAGAGAAAGAAATTAATTGGTGAGACCAAATGCAGCATTTTGCAAAGCAGCAAGTTAAGCTGCTATTAAGGACTTGTCCCAGCCAAGACAATAACACAGATACTTTCTGCTCCTTAGAAATGTGGACAGTAAGAGACAGCTGTCAGGTATCAAGCTGTTCTCATTTTGTTGATGAGAAAAGGAGGCCCAAATTCTAGGAAACATTCTGTCTTATGGTTGTACTTTCTGCCTCACTCAATAGCAAAATAGAGACATTCAGCAATAATTTCTGAGTAATATATGCAAATAAAAAGAATGAAATATTTTACTAACAGGAGAAAGTTAACAACTTTTTTGAGAAAATAAGTAATTGTGATAGTGTAGATAAGCATTAATACTGTAAATTAATCAGTTCCGAAACAGGCTACTATTTGGAAATGTGTTATATGTTGGAAAAATTTTGATTTGGAATTTTAAAAAGATCACCTTCAAGAAAAGACAATCAAATGGAAACCAGTGTTTTAGGGATTGGTGTGCCTATGTGTGACTTCTTTTGTTAAATTTTATATAGTGTCCTCTCTCTCTCTCTCTCTCTCTCTCTCTCCCTTTTGAGACAGGCTCTCACTATGTAGCAAAAGTTGGCCTTAAACTTGCTTACAGCCCAATTTGGTCTTGAACTCACTGCGATCTTTCTATCTCAGCCTCTTGAGTCCTGGGAATATCTCATTTTAAAGTAAGTTTATGTATGAATGCCTGACATATATCAGTCGTTCAGTAAGTATTTATTGGATAGATAATAGATTTTTAATAGAAATAATTTTTAAAAATTTTCTTTTATGCTGGCCACGATCATGCATGTGGAAGGCTAAGCACTTGCAAGGCTCAGACAGGAGAATCGCAACTTTGAGCCTCATCTGGGCAACTTAGTGAGATGTTATCTAAAAAAAATTTGATCCCTGGCACCACAAGCTGTGCCAGCTCTGCCCCTGGGCACACTGAGCTTGGTGATTTAGTCTGGGTGTGTTGGCACGTGCCTGTAATCCCAGTGCTGTGGAAGCTGAAAACAGGAGGATCATGAGTTTGAGCTGTGTTCTGAGACCCTGCACAAAGAAAAACAAAAAAACTAAAAAACCAAGAAACTGAATGTGGCCCAGTGTAAAGATCTGGGTTCAATTCCCAGTACTACAAATGAATTTTCTTTCTTTTTTTTTTTGTCTTTTTGAGACACGGTCTCACTATGCAGTTCAGGCTGGCCTTAAGATCACTTTGTAGCTCAGGCTGGTCTCGAACTCACAACAATCCTCCTGCCTCAGCCTCCCGAGTGCTGGGATTACAGGCCTGTGCCACCACGCCTGGCTTACAAATGAATTTTCTTTTAGATAATTTGTGTATAAAACTGTCTATATGTCTATTATTAAAGGTTCAGTTTTATGCATAGAAATTATTACAGCGAGTGAAAACACAAGTTTTTTTTTTTTTTTTTAAAGCTAGGTCTCCAATAACATAACACTCATTACTCTGGTTCCTTATGTCAAACAAAAGTATCTGTTTTAAATCATTTAAAAATTAAATGAAAAAAGATGCTGGGGTGCATTGGTGCACACTTGTAATCCCAGGTCTCTAGAGGCTGGGACACCAGGGTTGATGTGAGTTCAAGACCAGCCTGAAGTACATAGTGAGATCCTATTTCAAAAAACAAAACAAAAACAAATCAAGTTTTTAAAAAAGAAGAACAAACACAGTGCTCTTCTTTGCTTTTCCAGCCTTCAGGCTGCTTCTTGTTGCTAACATTACCCAAAGTTTCTTGCTTTCATTGAGCTGTCAGGGTGTGAGCTTAGCCTATGATGATTTCCTGGGACTACTTTCAGAGTGACCATGCAACAGCCATGCTTCCTCTTGGTGAGATAAATGTTTTGTCAATATTTTTAGCCTTTCTTAATCACATTCATTCAGAAGCAGTATTTATTTTACCAAGAGATGGAAAAATATATGAGCTCTGATTTATCAAGTTCTACTAGAAAGTCTTTCCCCTGCTTTTTTTTTTTTTTTTTTCCCTGGGAAAGGTGTGCCAAAAGGACAGATGTTTCTGGTGGAAGAGGAATCTGTTTGCATTTTGGATTGGGAAGAAAAGGTGACATTCAGCCAGTTCTTGTTTGTTGTCTACACAACTTATACAGTGTGGGCTCCTTTCTTCAATGGTGTGAAAGGGAAGAATTTAATAGTGTATGGTTGCATATGGGTATTCACCAGTTAGTGGCTCCATGGTTTAAGGATTGGTGTACCTGTGAGCTCATAAGTAGGGAAGCTTATTGTGTAGTTGTGCAGAGTACCATTGGGAGTAAATTGGTGGACTGGGCCCTGATGGAGAGCTAGGATTTAGGTGGTTGAGAAGTAGAAATATGCATTGGATACATACAATGAGATGATGGTGAGGAGTATTGGGCCTGCCAGCTTGGGAAGAAATGTGGATGCTGGCCTCAGACTTGACCATTTAGGCTGTCCTAGCCTGGGTTCTATTCATTATTTTGCTGGGTTTCAAAATTTCTATTCTTTGACATGCAGATGCTAACCATAGGCACCGCTGCTGATATCGCTTGACAGCTGACCTTTGGAGTGCCATCCTACAGTGTTTGGCTTGTTTTCAAGGTGCAAACCCTATGTGTAATAAGTTGGAGTAAAGCTGACTAGTCATTTAATTAACTAATTAATTAAATGGTGTCTGTTAGGTACTGGTGGGCATCTCTGAAAGTGGCATACTTTAGAAAAGTGGCTTACATGGAGCTCTAAGTGAGAAGTGCCAAAAGTCATTGCCAATTCAATTACTGAAGGGGACCCATAAAGAAAGAAAACTCTAGGAACCATGGCACATCTAGCCCACTCAGATTAGCTGGGGTTAGGAGGACTTTGGGCAAGTGATTTGTAGTCTTTCAAGTTGCTTATTCCACCTTCTTGTTTCTGGCGAGTTCTTTTGCTGTGTCCTACTGTGTTCTGGCTGCAACTTGAAGCCAGTTTTAGAGCTTGGGTGTGAAAAGTGCATGCCATGGTATTTGTCATTTATCCTGCTTTGCTACAAAACAATTAAAGATATAGCCAATTTTAGGAAAGTGGCAAAGTACCACAGTCATTTCATGCTTCCTTCTCTGTAATACTTAGGTCCCAGCATCTATTATGGAATTTATTTTATTTTCTATTATGGAATTTAAAGGACCCTCTATTGCCTGGGACAGGCCAGCAACTGTAGATGTTGCCCATACTTGGCACATGACTCAGAAAATCCACAGCCCAGGAACTAGACTCAACTCTGGCCACCTCACTGTCAAAGGGCTTCATTTTGCAGATGAGTACATGTGTATCTCAATTTAGATAATGGAGGTTTCCTGGAAAGTTACATGGAAATTGATTTTCTCTTTCCTGAGTGTTACTTCTTTGAGTTTATTATACTTCCCACAATGGTTTTTCTTATGATTAATTGCCTACTGGTTAGAGTGTCTAAACTTTAATTAATCAAATATCTCTGAGCTCCTGTTATGTGACAGGCACTCTCTTAGGCACTAAGATCATAGAAGTGGACACAAATTTATCTCCATATCATGCAGCTTATATTCTAAGCATAATCCTGATGTAAATTCTCTTTGACAAAGCCTCCTGTCAGTCAACTAGTGAATGATTATTTTTAAAGTGTTTCATCTATGTTGGATACTGGGCTAGGCTGGTGATGAATTTGGACTTTACTTTCTAATTAGAGGTTCAAGAATAATCTTAATACCTGCAGAAGAAAAATATATGGTCATGCTGGTAGATCTTGGAAGGGTTCAGCATGCAGCATGGCATAAGGCTAGAGCTGTTCAGAAGAAAGCAATATGAGGGTAGCTCTGTGAAGGAGGATGGACAAAAAGTACCACAGGAGTTGCTACCTAAAGCAACCTGTAGCACTTCCTTGGTTCGTGGTCCTTGCCTCTCTCTGATGATAGTGTGGTGCTCATCCACCAGCTGTCTCTGCTGCACCTGGAATTTATAGTGCACTGACTGGTTCTGCTTAGGCTTGAGGACTTCAATCCTATGTCATCAGAAGCTCACAGAAAACTAGAGACAGGAAGAACCCTCTCTTCATAGGGTGGCCCTAATTGCCTGGACTATTAAACAGGCTGAAAGGAGCTGTCACGTAATACATTCCTGAGAATTTCTGTCTTTACCTTGGGTCTCTCATCACAGTTCTAAAATAAATAGTACACGTGTGTCAGGAGTGCTATTACTCCTGACAAATTTTCCAGACATTTTCTTGTGTTTTTGTTAGGAGCACAGGAAACATTCCCCCATAGAAACAAGGTTCTACATGTGATTCCATTTTCTGGCTGGCCCATAACAGCATGCTTAATACTTAATGTGGCTAAACTATAGAACTCTCAGAGACTAAGTGGCAGGTGCAGTGCTGTGTTTCTGGGAAGAATATGTTCCATATTCCAATTTGGAACACTGGGAAGCAAGTCCCTTTTGTGAAAGGTAGTGGTATTGTGGAGGGCACCCCCAAGTCTAGCAATGGACACTCCAGCAGCTGAGGCTTCACCCATTCACTCTTTAAAACTGGCAGCCAATGGGGCTCTCGCAAAAGCTTAGATAGGAGCATAGGAGGAGGGTTAGGGTGAGCCCTAGAGGCTACTGACTGAGGCAGCTGGTTCTAGGGCTCCCGCTTCCTGTCTTTGGCTTGGCAAGTGCTATTGACAGGCAAGATGTCACCTTTCCTTTGCCTTCATGCCTACCCTCCTTTTGGTGAGATTATCTGAAAATAGTTGTTCTTTTTTGTGCCTCTCTTTTTAATCCTGTGACTGTCCCCACCAAGATGCCTATAGCATTCCTCATTCATTTCCCTCTTTCGTGAACAGTTAACGTTCAACTGAAAATAAGGGTCTGTTGTGAAGAAGTGCTAATGGGGAAGAGCAGAAGTCCTAAGGTGTGATACCATCATGTGGATATAGCTGTCAAGAAGTAGATTTGGTGAATCTGAAACAAAAAGAGGAAAATGAGGGGTTGAGCTTGGAGCTTGGCTTCTCTCACAGGAGCTCTGTGGGGTTGAGCTTTGCTCTGGGCTCTAGGAGGTTCTGTTCATCTAGGAGCCTATATTACTCATTTAAAGTGACTCTTTTGAGATCCACAGAAACAAAAGAACATAGAGGGTTAAAAATATCCACAATCACAATCCAAATGTCACTGTGCAGCGGCAGTGAGGTAGAGCAAGCATTTATAAATAGGTCATTTAAAAATGACATTTTGAAAAATCAGCTTATAAAGAAGGAATAATTATGTTAGTCTGTAATACCCCAGACACCTTTGCTCTTATTCTGTACAACCCAATCCATTTCTAATTATGATTTGGTTATCATATAGATTTCTGTCTGGAGAGAGGAAGCACTGTGGGTATAAAATGGGGGTATCTAGTCCTCTTAGCAGTTCATTTTAAGAAAAAGTCAAGCAATTGGCCTTTTGGCTTACACACTGGGTTTGGGTGTGCGTGACTAACTAGAGTGCATTCATTCTCAAGAGCCTTAAGATGGGAGGACCAGATTCTGGCCTTGGGGAGCCAGCTAAGATGCTCCATTGAGAATTCGTATTCAGATGATGGCCATCAGCTGCTCTCTGAGCACCTTTGGTTGCCTTACTAAGGTCCTTACAACTGCTCAGCAGTGACAAAGCTATGAATGGAATCAATATTTCCTTTCTTTATCTTTTCCTTTTTTGTATTTTAGAAGGGTCTACAGGGTGTTCAGGGTCTCACTGCTAGGTCAGACTTGGAGTGATACCCCCGCCCATTTACAGCCTCGGAGGAGCTCGGATTACAGGCACGCGCCACCACGCCCAGTCTTAGTCGCAGCAGCTCAGCGCTCCTCTGGGGGTCTGGGCCAGCACAGGGGGTGGGGCTAGCATGGCAGGCCGGGGGATTGAACCCCAGACTCCTGTGCCTGCTTGCAGGTGCTTTAATCTGCTGAGTTATTTGGCTGGCCCAGAATCAAGATTTTCTGACCTCCACACCAGTGCCCTTTTTTTTTTCTTTTAGTGCTCTTTTCTTTACACCTCATGTTGTTTCAGCTACTAGCACAAGTCAGAAGTTATTCCCTAAATTACTGTAATACAGAGAAATGGAGGCAATAGAGTGCAAGGTTTGTTCTTCTAAGTTCTCTCTTACATCAATGGGAGCAGCTATTATTTAAAGCCAGGCAGGGTACAAATGCCACCCCCACTGTATTCTGGTAAGTGGAATACCAGTGGGTAATGAGTCCAATTCTGAGTGAAGAGTAGTATTTGTTGCTGACTTTGTGACTGTTTAGTAGGAGCTTTGTGGGAAGCATCCCAGGTCATGTTCACAGAGCCAGGAGCAGTGCTACCCAGTGAAATATGACTAAGCAGCTCAGATTTGCTTGCTCTGCCATACGACATTTCCTCCAAAGTTCAGGGGTTAACAGAGGCAGTGGGCTCAGCTGTGGGAATTAAAGAATGTGATTCAAGATGAGCTAAGTTAATTAAGACTTTGTTCAATAAGAGCAAGAACTTTCTGGAAGAACTGCAATGTTCCTAAATATTTGGAATCTTTTAAAACAGGCTCTGGAAACATACGTTATATATCCTTATGTTCCCACTGAATCACTTGCTTCTCAGTTGATTAGATTTGCTAAAGTTGAGTGGTGGACCCCATTGTGATCACCCCAAACCCTAAATTAACTTCAAATGGAGGTTGATTGGGTGTTACTGAAGCCACAGTGACCTTCCAGGCATTACCAATTTTGAAGCACAGTAGTGTATGGCGTCCTTTCTTAACCAGGATGTGGCTGGAATACTGAGACTGATTAGCTCAGGTGACTAGAGCATGACGCCAAGGAAATCAGGAGGCTGAATGTCGTGGTATGTGGCACAGATGGTTTGGCTGGATTTCATAACCAAAAGGTGGATGAGCCCACTCCTCCACTAGCACCTCACAAAATACAGACTGCACAGCCCTTCCCCACTTCTGCTAAATGAGGTCAATCACCTACTAAATAAGAGCTGTCTCCTGATGTAGAAAAGATGGCACAGGAATTAGGCAAGGCCCCTTTCAATATGTGAGATTTTCTGTCTGCACAGTTAGCTGAATTAGTCATTTTAGGGGTTGTAACGAACTTGCTCCAGATGGTACAGCTGCTACTCATATTGACAGAAGCAAGGGATTTCTTTTTGTGTAAAAACCCATGGATTGCTTTTTGGTGTTTTGTTGGGTTTCATGGAAACTTGGAGTTTGCATGTGGGGTTATATCACTCAGAACACTTGTGTATTTTTTATATTGGTTCAGTCACTTTCTTGCTCTGTTACTGACCTCTGAGTGTTAATTTTATTTGTCTAAGAAATGAAGAAAGTAATTATAACCCATCTAGCAGGCTTCATGGGAGAATAAGATGCATTAAAAAGCCATATTTATGTCTTAGTCCATGCAGGCTTCTATAACAAAATACCGCAGGCTGGGGGCCCTATAAACAACAGGGATGTATTTCATAGTTCTGGAGGCTGTGAAGTTCAGGATCAAGGCACTGATAGAATCAGTGTATGGTGAGGACATGTTTACTGCATTCTCATGGAGTAGAGGAGGAAAAGCAGCTCTTATGGTCCCTTCATAAGGTTACTAATCCCATTGATAAGGGACCTAATTCTAGTGACCTAATTATAGTCCAAAAGCCTCAGTTCCAAATTCCATCATTAGGGATTAGGTTTCAATATGTGAATTGGAGTGAGTCACATTTAAATTGTAGCCATATGTATGGAACTTCAGGCATGGCCCTGGGTACAAGTCAGGGACCCACATATCAGCGACCCAGTAAACCCACAGTGGTACTATTGGATAACTGTTAGTTCAGGCAAAGTGTCATGAAATGGCAAGTATTTGGAAACTGAGAGTTACTCCATAAAAATATTAATTTCTTCATAATTTACACAAGCAAATCCCTAGAAGTTCAGAATTAATACTCTGGTGTTTACTGGGTGAAAAACAGGTTTTGCTGTCACTGTGGACCTTAACAGTAGGAAAATGTGGGAAATGTGTCTGGTCTGGTTTCATCTACTGGAATGAAACTGTATTTACAGCTAGTTATCTGGGAAAAAATCTTCATCAAAATCTTTAGTGAACTGTGCCAGCCAAATAGCTCAGTGGATTAAAGCACCTGCAGGCAGGTGCAGGGGCTGGGGTTCGATACGCCATGCTGGCCTGCCCCTGGAGTGCACTGAGACGGCAACTGAGACTGGATGTGGTGACAAGCACCTGTAATCCTAACTCTTGGGAAGCTATAAACAGTCATATCACTACGAGTCCAATCTAGTAGTGAGATCCTGAACACCCTGTAGACCCTTCCCTAAAATAAAAAAGAAAAATCTTCAATGAAATTTATTTCTCGCTTTTCTGTTGCTTACGTAGAGCAAGACTTTTCATTGCTGAACTTAAACCTTGCCTCATCCAATTGCTGGAGTGGTATCTTGAAATCATCTAGCAGTAATCTAAGAAGCAGCTCTTTTTTCTCATCTGCATCACTGTAGTGGTAAAATGAATGGGATGTGCAGATCCTCTGTTTATCTGACCTTTACAGATCCAACTGAAGTGAAGCCACTTATCTCTGAACCAAACTAGGCATAAAGCTCAGCTAATCTGGGACTAGATCATCTACCAGAGACACTAGGCAGGCTAGTGAAGCTCGCAGACGGTCCTAGAAAATAATATCATCATGACTTCATCATGGAAAATTACATACAGCATAAATGTGTAAATTTACTTGAGTTTTTAGTGGGTTCTAGAGCTTTGCTGACAGGAAGAGGAATTAGTTCCCCATTTTGTATGTAGAAACGAGTGGCATTTGTCTGTGCAAGTGACCTGTACTGTACTCTAGTTTTCTTTGATTTTTTTACCCTCGCAGCTCTCCATATTGGGGATTTTTCTCTTGCTTTCTAATTAGGTGCCAGAGTCCCTCATCTTTCTGTGCATCGTCTTTACACTTGGTCTCATATTTCTCAGTCTCACTAGGGTCAAAATGTGTGGCAATGTTGAAACTGTTGTCTTACGTCCAAAGAATGTTTTCATTTTGTAGGAGGCCAATCTCAGTTCATGGAAGGAAGGGCTGGGGAAGAATTTTATGTATCCCTCAGTTTCGGGCTATGAAGGTTATAGCATAGCAGAAGATGTTCTTAGTGATGGCTGATCTTCCAGCACTTTGAAATAATGAGCCTCACAGCACTGCCTTTTGTACTAGCCTTTTGAGGTCTCATGGAGCCCTTTCCTGAATAGTTCTGAGTGCTACAGAAAGCCATTCACTGATAAGAACAGCTTCTGTGGATCCACTTGAGTATACCGGAGTTTTTTCAAAAGGGAACTGGGTATTGACCAGGAAGCATCCCTTAAGCGAATGCAATGACTCTTGATGGATAGTTCGTGTTCTGATCACTTTTTATTTGTTCTTCAGTTCAGTCAAGTACTGGTTCAAGAGATTAATTCAGTGTTCTCATGTGTAGGTAGATAGTTAATGGAAAAAATAATTAAAAATGGGAGGTTTCTTATCATCGCTTTCACATTCATGCCTTATTCTGCTAATGTTTGCTTGTGAGCACTATTTTAGACTCTTCTGTCCTCCCCTACATCTACTCACTGCACATTTCCACCATACACACATATTTACATTTCCACTGGGAATTGTGGACTAAAAACTAGTGAACTTTTTTGCTTTGTGACTATTTGCATATAGGTGTCCTTAACACTTTCCCACTTGGTCAGTTCTGATGAGGATTTAAGAAGTCAAATTTATTGCATCTTCTTAACCTAGGGTATGGTGAGTTAAAATACAACTCTTATCTGTTCTGGAAAATCTTTGCATTTTAAAATTAAAACATTCAGAAATATATTTGAATCATAATGTCATTCAATTATTTATTAATATTAATATTACCCTTTTACCAAAAGTACATTTATGTCTCATTTTTCTATTTATTTATTTAACAGTGCTCCAGATCACATCTAGAGTGTGGAACATGCTCTACTACTGAGCTATACTCTCAGCCACTTGTCTCATTTTCAGATACAGTTGGCTTCTTCAGTCATTTTAGCATGGGATGCAAATCATTCATGGGTTAGATGCCTAGGGGACTTGTGAATGTCAGAATAGGTATACTTGTGTGGGTCAATGTCTGCATGTATCTGTGTTGAGCTGATAACTTGAAAAAAAATGAATGGTCTGTATTTTCATTCTACAGACAAAATTTTGACCCTTTGAGCATAAGTACAAAAGGAGTCTGGGGGTGTAGCTTGGTGGTAGTGCTTGCTTAACATGTATGAGGTGGTGGGTTCAATCCCCAGCTCTACACGAGTACAAATTAAAAAAAAAAAAAACTACTGATTTAAGTACAAAGGGAAGATAAAAATTTGTCTTGATGTGGTTCCCAGAAAATATGCAGATTAAAAGTGGAACAAATGGCTCTA
The DNA here is from genome assembly GCA_004027165.1 of Ctenomys sociabilis. NCBI lineage: Eukaryota > Metazoa > Chordata > Mammalia > Rodentia > Ctenomyidae > Ctenomys > Ctenomys sociabilis. The sequence goes on from PVKA01009981.1 coordinate 64,878, forward strand.
CCTAATGGGAAGACAGACCCTTCCTTCCAGTATTAATCATGTCCCAAATGAAAAGGTACACTTTACTCCTACTGCCACACTTGGAGGGAAACAGTGCAATCTGTTTTCTTCCAGAATTTTCTAAAAATCTTGGGATGAAATGTTTTTAGAAGGAGCATTTCTGTCCAGAAGGTGGGCATCTGGTTCTCCATAGACAGGGTAGGTTACTGGTACTATTGATTGGCAAATTAACAAATTGTTCCTGTACTTCATAATACTTCTGGTTTCAAACATACATGTTGGAGACTATAAGAAGTCTCATGACATTTCAGTATAATGCTTATATTTTAAAATTAACAATCTTTATTTTTTTAATTTTTTATTTTATTTTTATATTATTAATTTTACTGAGAAACAAATAGCAATGAGACAGTTTCAAAACAGGTTAGCAGGGCAGTTATAATAATTAATATATTGCATGTTGTTGTTTTTGTAGTGATGATTCATAGTATGAGATGCAGACATGAGATCCTGTCCAAATACTATTACTGCAAATTTTTCTTCTCATTGAATTAAGAGAAAGTAGCTGTGTATCTGTCCTAACTATTTTGTATATACAGATACAAAATTGTCCTTCATTTATATCCCCTTTTTTGTTTAGTTTTGTCAGAGATGGGTATTCCATTGCCATTTAAATATTGTAGGTGCATGGATTCAACAAAATAATCAAATATAGTCCAGTAATGCATAAGATTATTGGGTTATCCATAGGATTGGCAATGTCAAAAGTTGTTCACTTGAGCCTTTTACAGCTCAGCATATGACAGGGTCAAAACCATACATTTATATGCACAAGATGGTTAAGGCAATTATCCTGAGAATCTTCGGCAGGTTTTTGAAACTAGCAGTTAATTGGTAGGATTCTCACCCTAACTAACTATATATGTTGATACCTGTGAACTAAGCAACTGCACTGAAGATAGCAATGTGTAACACTAAGGCCATGCTTGGAATTCCTATCATTCTGGTCTTCTAAATATGTACTGCTTTACAGGTTCTCCTATGTCCTGAGTCTTCGCTGACCTTGAAAGGCTAGGTCCAAAATGTTGGCTGAGAACCTGTACTGCAATATTATGAGACTCAGGTGAGCTCCAAATTTTCTGAGCAAGGAGATTGTGGAGCCACAGAGAAAAGAGATTGAAGTTCTATAGTGTGCCTGGGGAGAGTCACATGAAGAGAAAACTTTCTCTCAGGCTCTCACAGAGAGCAATCTGGTCAAGCATTGGCCGTGACTCATCCACATGGATGACA